>JAVTVY010021010.1:0-81358 GCA_036873755.1 Hanleya hanleyi
CGCCCCAATGGTGGGTCCATGCAGAATCACTTTGCCCCATATATGCTAACCTCCTTTTCAGAATACCATGAAATTAGGATCTTATCCGCTCTACCATTCCGCCTATGAGACATTCTATGCTGTAGATGAACTCATTGACAGAGGATTTAAGGTTTGTGTATTCTCTTCTCATTTCACTTGAGCGACGTTCTTAGAACACGATATAAATATCAGTATAGACGAAAAAATGAAATGCGAAGGTCCTATTACCGAAATAGAATGTCTTAATGCCTTGACAAAAATGAAAAACGGAAAAACTCCGGGTTCCGATGGATTTCCAGCAGAATTCTATAAAGCTTTCTGGGAAAAACTGGGTGGTTTTCTTGTCCGATCAGTGAACTATGGATACACAAAAGGCTCACTTTCGGACTTTCAAAAACAAGGCATCATAAGTTGCCTTCCAAAAGACGGTAAAGATCGGTCTTTTTTAAAAAACTGGCGTCCACTTTCTCTGTTAAATGTCGACTATAAACTTGCTTCAGCCTGTATTGCCAACCGAATAAAACATGTTTTACCGTCGATTATAAGCGAAACTCAAAAAGGATTTATTAAGGGAAGGTTCATAGGTGAGATTACTCGCGCAATTTACGACATAATGCAATGCACTGAAGAAAATAAAATTCCAGGGCTGCTTTTCCTTATTGATTTTGAGAAGGCTTTTGATAGTGTTGACTGGAATTTTATGCATGGAGCGCTGCGGTCCTTTGGCTTCGGTGAGTCGCTTTGCGGATGGATTAAACTTTTTCAGCATGACTCTCAAAGCTGTGTACTCAACAACGGATACATGTCTATTTTTTTCAATCTCGAAAGAGGCTGTCGGCAGGGTGACCCGGTTTCCCCATACATATTTATAATTGTAGCCGAATTACTAGCAATTGCAATCAAAAAAGAGAAAAGCATTAAAGGCATCATTTTTAAGAATTCGGAAATTAAAGTATTACAGTACGCTGATGATACTACTTTGCTATTGGATGGCTCGCAGGAGTCCCTGTTACGGGCCATGGGTCTCTTGGAGGACTTTTCTTCTTGTTCTGGTCTGCGATTAAATGTTGATAAGTCAACAGCTCTCTGGATCGGTAGTGAAAAGGGTAATACTGTCAAAATATGTCTACATTACCGAATAAACTGGGATCCTGGCGGGTTTCGATTACTTGGCATAAAGTTTAGCCCAGACCTGGAAGCGATGCCCACACTGAACTACCAATCAAAACTTCGGGATATAAGAAGATTACTGGGCAGCTGGTGGAAGAGAAACTTAACTCCTATCGGCAAAATAAGTATAATTAAAACATTCGCTCTGCCTCTACTAACTCACCTATTCTCTGCATTACCAAACCCGCCACCAGAATTTCAAAGGGAATTACAAAAAATATTTTATGAATTTATCTGGGGAGGGGGGCCAGACAAGATAAAAAGGAAAACAATTATTTGCAGTAAGGAGGAGGGTGGATTAAACATGATACACATACCGTCCTTTATTGATTTTTTGAAAATTCAGTGGGTCAAAAGATCGCTCAAATTTTCTGACTTTCAGACGAATCTGATGACTCATATAATACCTCACCTGGGAACACGGGTGTGGGATTTAAACTTGTACGGATTTTCGGATATAGCAAAGGTAATCAAAAATAAATTTTGGCTGGACGTTATATCTGCATGGCGCAGAGGCATGGAAGCGGATCCAACATGTGCCTCACCCATTGTAAATGAATTACTATACAACTACACACCTCTTAGCGCATGGAACGATGCAACTAGATGGCAAAAAGCAGGCGCCAAAATAGTCAAAGATTTGGTCAAGGAGGATAATAAGTTCTTATCTCTAAAAGAATTCCAAGAAAAATTTAATATAAAACAAAATAACTATTTAGCCTACTACGCCACAATTCACAATATTCCAGCAGATAAGAAAAATGAAATCTGTGTTGAAAAGCAAAATGATAAACAAATCCCAGATAATACATTAATAGGAAAAATCCGAAATCAGACATCCACTAAATTTGTCTATAAATTATTGGTTGAAGCAATTTTAGAAAGTCCCCGGAATAGTCAAACAAAGTGGGAGACGAATCTTGGAACAGCAGTATCGTTGGACTGGAAACACATCTATCAAAACGCGCTCTCCATAACATCAGAAACTAAATTACAATATTTTCAATATAAAATAAATCACCACATTCTGGAAACAAATGTATTGCTCAACAAATGGGGAAAGGTGCAAACCGAAAAGTGTAGTTTCTGTCAGGAGGATAAAGAGACGATAATTCACCTATATTGGGAATGCCGGTTTTCGAGGGAGGTGTGGGTAAGCTTCCAGGACTGGTTGGCCAAAACAAATATAACAAGAACACTTAAACTAACATTACAAGACGTACTCTTTGGGATAAAATCGCAATCCATTTTGCTTAATCACTTGATAGTGTTAGTAAAATTTTGTATTTACTCCCATAGAGTCCGAAGTAACCTGCCATCTTTTGAAGTCATAAAAACCCATTTATACGACACACGAGACATGGAAAAGCGGATCGCGACAAAGAACAAATCCATAGCAGACTTCAAAACAAAGTGGAGCCTCCTGGCAAACTCAGTCGATTGAGAGAAAAAAAAATGTAAGTGGTTGGTATCGCTATCAAAGGAAAAAAAAATACAACACAGGTTCTCCCCCGTATTTCTTGATTTGAAATATCTAACTTCCAATTAATTTTTTTTCTCTTGTCTTGTTTGCTTGTTCTTTTTTTTTTTTTTGCCCCCCCTCCACCGCACTACCTCACCCCAGCACCCCTATCTCGCCCTTGGCGCATATACGATAGCCCCCGTCTAACGAATGTGAAATATTTACTTTTGTCGGAGAACGGTATTATTAGGCGCCCGCTATATACAGTTTCTTATTTCAACTAATATATGTATATATGTGTATGTGTAAATGTAAATATATGTATATGTGTATATAAATGTGTAAGCATACATGTGTAGGGTAGTGTATATATATGCATATGTGTAGGTGTACATGTGTGTATAGATAGACTTATGTGTATGTGTGTATCTGTATATATCTCCACAAGTGAAGATATACAGCAGAGTGCATTTGTGTGTAGTAAAACTATATAAATAAATAACTATACAAAGATTCATATGGGTATGTATGTAGGTATATGTCCGGTAAATATGTTAAAGGAATAGAGATAATATTATACTCAGGATATATATAAATGTTGAAGATAATCCAATATAATTTATCATTTTGGAAGAATTTGAAAACTTGAAGTTGTTGTATATTATGCTGACATTGACATAGGATGTTTGTGTTTCTTTGTTCCTTTTCTCATACGTGAACATATATATATATATATTATATATAGAGACTAAATGATGACAGTATAAACTGTATTATTGCGAGAACACGTGCCAGAAGGAGGTACAATATATGTACTTTATTTCTTTATTGTTTTGTCCGTTTTCCACCAACCCTGACCCCTTGGCCACGTGGGCATTTTGATGGGTTGATTGTAAAACCGTGGCAAATTATGGAAATAAATGCCCAATGGCCCAGTCCAGGGCTTATCAAAAAAAAAAAAAAAAAAAAAAGTTATACTGGTAAATATGAGCTCACTGTAATCGCGTGTATGATTCCTTTGTCTTGGTACCCCTTTGTGCGCACAAAGCCGTCCAGAAAAAACTGGGAGAACCATGGGCGTTTTCAGGATTTTTCGGATCGACTTCACTAACGACGCCCTTGGGAACAGGGTGTGTTCTTCCAGAAATCTGTGCCTGTAACAATTGCTTGGAGTGTGTATTGGGGCACAGGACGGCAGGTCTACGTCCTATATTGCGTGAAAGTCAAAGGATCATATTCTGTGTTAAGGCGTCAGTTCGGTGTCATCTATGGGGTAGCGTGTCGGTGTGGTTTAGGATGTGATGTTCTGGTTCTGGAGGTTTCTTGTTGTGCGGCGATGTTGGTATTCTTGTGATCGTCATCCGTCTTCTGTTTGTTTATGCTGTCATTGATTGAAATTGTAGTTTAAGGGCCGCTTCCCATTCGGATTTCGCGGCCCATCAACTCAATGTTTTATTTGAATTTCGCGGTACATTACTTTGTTTTTTGAATATCTTTTCCAGCGCTAAATAAATAAATAAATAATAAATAACAATGAGAGATTAGTAGGAGATATAAATAGAAGTAAATAAGAATCGCTATATGCTGTCATTGATTGAAATCGTAGTTTAAGGGCCGCTTCCCATTCGGATTTCGCGGCCCATCAACTCAATGTTTTATTTGAATTTCGCGGTACATTACTTTGTTTATTGAATTTCTTTTCCAGTGCTAAATCTATAAATATGCTGTCATCAGTAGGTTGTGGGTTTTTATATCCATATCTCCCGAAAGCCATATCTGAGTATGTGATGTCAAGCTCAGCGTGAATTAACACGTCTGTCTTATAGCTCGCAATAGACAATTTCCGCCTATAAGTGGTCAACACAAGTTATCATAATAACTCCATTGTGATTAGCTGTAGTATCGTCAATTACAATAGCGGTACCAGCGTGTAATGTGCTAGAACACTCCAGGTGTATTCAGCGTGTAGGACAATGCCAATTGTTTACACTTCAAAGTTTGATGATCAAACAAAGGGCAGCTACGGAGCGCTGAATGCGAACTCCAACTGCAATCATTTAAGAGGTCAAACAGCGCAGATAGTTGCACTAGTACACCAAGTACTATCACACGATTTGATAGAGGCCAAATCATTCTTCTGACTTAAACAAATGGTATGGTTGCAGCGGAGTTACCTTGATACTGAGGGCCGTCTGCACCATAGCCATACAAAACATTATGGCCATAATAACTATCCATACATAACATCCGGCCAAAATGTCACAGACTCATTTAGAAATAAAATAGGCATGGCAACAACGGAGTTACCTTGATACTGAGGGCCGTCTGTTCCACTGTCCTACAAAACAAACGATGGCCAAATCTAATTGAATTCACGACAACAATAGCACGGCCAAATCGCATATAGCGAGCATTATTCGGCATAAAATATAGGAAATGGTGATACTGAGGGCCGTCTATCTCATTGTCCTACAATTTTTTTATGGCCATCAAACGATAATGCATTCAGAAATAATACAGAGCTGTTTATTTGTGTATTCACCAAGTACTGAATCCATCGAAATGTTTATTTATTTATCCATTTGTCCATCTATTTACCCAATTATATATTGCTATTCATATTATGTGACCGACGGTCGGGGGGTGCCTGTTGTTGGGAGGAAGATATATCAAATTATTGCATCGAAAAACAATAGAAAACAAGAATGACTACAAGCCTTCTATTTCATATGATACAGGCACACCGAAGACCACAGACGAGTTGGACAAGACCTAAAACAGAAGACGGATGACGATTACAAGAATACTAACCGCGCCTTGAGTGACAACGCCGCATAGCAAGAACACCCAGAATCAGAATACTCGACCCTAGACCATTCCGGACACGCTACCCCATTTGATGTTACCCAACTGACGCCTCAACACAGAATATGATCCTTTGACTTTCACGCAATATAGAACGTAGACCTGCCGTTCTGTACCCCAATACACACTCCAAGCAATTGTTACAGGCACAGATTTCTGGAAGGACCTCGCCCTGTTCCCGATGGCGTCAGTCGGGAAGTCGGCTCTAAGAATCCTGAAGACGCCCTGGTTCTCCCAGTTTTTTCTGGACGGCTGTGTGCGTACTATGGGGTACCAAGACAAAGGAATCATACACGCGATTACAGTGAACTCCCAATTACCAGTATAACTTAACAAAAAAAACAAAAACAAAAAAAAAAAACAACAGAAAGAGACTTACGAACTTGTACATATAGCGATTCTTATTTACTTCTATTTATATCTCCTACTAATCTCTCATTGTTATTTATTATTTATCTATTTGTTTATATATATATTTATTTATTTATATATTTAGCGCTGGAAAAGATATTCAATAAACAACGTAATGTACCGCGAGAATCGAGTAAAACATTGAGTTGATGGGCCGCGAAATCCGAATGGGAAGCGGCCCTTAAACTACAATTTCAATCAATCAGATAGTTGCACGCAATTGTTTGCAATCTTGTTCATTTCGTTAAAAATGTGTTTGATATTGATAATCTATTCTTCTTTATTATGCCTACGTTTGCATACATCTGCCGATGTTTAACTAAAAAGTAATCTCCCTTGAATTCCTAGAACTCTCCTACGTACAAACGTAAAAAAAAAATTCAAAGTGAGGAAATGACCGCGACTGCGATTGTTGGCAGATCGTGATTATTATAGCACGTAATATTAGGGTGGGGAAAATGTCGTTGGGGGAAAATGTCGCCTGGGGAAAATGTCGTGGGGGAAAATGTCGGTGGGGAAAATGTCGCGGGGGAAAATGTCGCTGGGGGATAATGTCGGTACCCCTGCTGGAGTATATATCGACAAGGCGTGTCAGAGCCGTCTCACACGAGTACCCTCGTCGAAACCCAGACTGTGCAGCGTAGAGCAAGTTATGTCTCTGTAGATAGTCATGCATCTTGTCGCGTACATGTCGTTCAATGATTTTACTAACGGTCGCTAGAATTGATATTGGCCGGTAATTTTGCTTGTCATGATGCGAATTGCCTTTGTGAATAGGAACCACACGCGCCTTTTTCCATCGCTAAGGGAACTAGAGGTTCCGCTTTGACCCTTGAGTTGCCGCTCCGGCATGAAGCCTATGCTGGTTGTTTTTTTGGGCAAAAACATACGTCTCCCCCAACCTCCCACCTTGCCTTGAATGGGCACGTAATTTAAGGGAAAGTGCTATAAAATGAATGTAGCAATAAGTATCTTAAACAAAGCTGCGTATCTAAAAATATTAATTACAAAGAAGCGATTTTCATTGTATATACATGTACAAGTAGATGAACGGTTGGACGGACATCGGACACGGATGAATGCATGCACACATACACTAAAACCTGATCAAATGCGGGGGCTATCCCAATGAAGCTTCCATCCAAGTTTGGTGAAATTCCGTCCAATAGTTCTCAAGGTATCTTGCAGACAAAGCCTGTATATACATGTACAAGCAGATGGACGGACACCGGACATGGATGAATGCAGGCACACACACCAAAACCTAATCAAATGAGGGGGCTATCCCACTATAGCTTCTATCCAAGGGGAGCGAGATTCCGTCCAGTAGTTCTCAAGATATCTTGCAGACAAGGCCTGTACATACATGTACAAGTAGAGGGACGGACGGACACCGGACATGGATGAATGCACGCACACACACCAAAACCTAATCAAATGAGGGGGCTATCCCACTATAGCTTCTATCCAAGGGGAGTGAGATTCCGTCCAGTAGTTCTCAAGATATCTTGCAGACAAGGCCTGTACATACATGTACAAGTAGATGGACGGACGGACAGACACCGGACATGGACGAATCCACGCACATACACCAAAACCTAATCAAATGAGGGGGCTATCCCAATGAAGCTTCCATCCAAGTTTGGTGAAATTCTGTCCAGTAGTTCTCCAGATATCTTGCAGACAAGCCCTGTATATACATGTACAAGTAGATGGACGGACGGACAGACACCGTACATGGACAAATGCACGCACACACACCAAAACATAATCAAATGAGGGGGGCTATCCCACTGAAGCTTCCATCCAAGTGTGGTGAAATTCCGTTCAGTAGTTCTCAAGATATCTTGCAGACAAGGCCTGTATATACATGTACAAATAGATGGACGGACGGACGGACACCGGACACGGATGAACGCATGCACACAAACCAAAACCTAGTCAAATGAGGGGGCTATCCCAATGAAGCTTTCATCCAAGTTTGGTGAAATTCCATCTAGTAGTTCTCCAGATATCTTGCAGACAAGCCCTGTATATCCATGTATAAGTAGATGGACGGACGGACGGACACCGGACACGGATGAATGAACCCACATACACCAAAACCTAATCAAATGAGGGGGCTATCCCAATGAAGCTTCCATCCAAGTTTGGTGAAATTCCATCCAGTAGTTCTCCAGATATCTTGCAGACAAGCCCTGTATATACATGTACAAGTAGATGGACGGACGGACGGACACCGGACATGGATGAATGCACGCACACACACCAAAATCTAATCAAATGAGGGGGCTATCCCACTAAAGCTTCCATCCAAGTGGGGTGAAATTCCGTCCAGTAGTTCTCAAGATATCTTGCAGACAAAGCCTGTATATACATGTACAAGTAGATGGACGGACGGACGGACACCGGACACGGATGAATGCACGCACATACACCAAAACCTAATCAAATGAGGGGGCTATCCCAATGAAGCTTCCATCCAAGTTTGGTGAAATTCCATCCAGTAGTTCTCAAGATATCTTGCAGACAAGGCAAGGGGGCGGACAGACATCCATCCAGACATCCAGACATCCAGACGGACAGACAGACAGACAGACAGCACAAACACTAGATGTCTCCCCCCAACATAGTTGGGGGAGACATAATAATCCCGACGACACACTGAGGTTAAATATTTTAGTTAAAGGTTTCGCTATCACAGGTGCAGCAGTTCGAAGCAGACGCGGCCCCACGCCATCCAGACCGGTCGCTTTGTCAGTTTTGAGCCCACATAACTGTGATAAAACAAAGCACTCTTCGATAGGAGGAACCGTAAAATTATCCTCATCAGATAGTTTAGAATTGATGAAATTCTGAAGCTTACTAGTGTCCGATGATATTTCGTCATCCTCAGAAACTGGTAAAATTGATCAACAACTGAAGTAAAATAATCATTAAAGATATTTGCTACAGTTTCTAGGTCAGTTTCAGTTGCCGCTCCCTCTTTCAGCACGAACGTTCTCTGTTGAGTGTCAAGCAAGCCAGAGGGATTTGGGGTCACTCTTACCCTCCTCTATAAAATTTTGATAGTAATTGATTTTGGCCGATCGGATTAAAGAAACACATTTGTTTCTCCACAGCTTAAAATTTATTTCATCATTAACCACTTTGAAATGATCTCGTTTTGACATAGCATGTGCAATATCGTCGTTCATCCAGTCTGATTGTCTGGGCTGTCTCACGCGTTTCTCACGCAGCGGAGCATGCATGTCAACCACATCCATGAAAAGTGAGTACCAGGATTCCAGTGCATCATCTGGATCGTCATGAATGTCCAAAAGGGACCAAGGCACTGCCTCGAGATCAGATAAAAATATACTCTCATCAAAGTGTTTGAAAGATCTATATTTGATGGAGGTATGACTTTGTTTGGAACCAAAGCTTGCTCGTCGGACGAAGCAAGTTTGATAATGGTCGCTTAGTGCATGCGACATATCTCGGTACTGGTATACACTCAATTGTAAACCATAACAAATTGAACCTGATACATCAACCACCATACCGGCTCATGGAAATGAGATTATCGAACACAGGAAGGTACAGTACAATCGAATTGATCCAAATCTGCAAAACGAGACAAAGAGAAAATAAGCTGACCGTTCATAAATATTATAATATAATATTGCAGTTTAAAATTTGAACATTGTACCGGGGTTGGCACTCTCCCAGCAACGATCCAATCGATTTTTGAAGGCCTTGACCGATGACTTCGTCGTAACCAAGTGGAATCAGACTTAACAAATTGTGTTTGATTTCTCGGGCTTGAATTGTGGTCATCACAACGATCGAGAACGTGTTCGGCAACTCTCGACTGAATCGCAAGCGATATATTTTCTTCAACCAGTAAACACTCAAGCATTTGTTCAATGTTCGTTCTTTATCACGATGTGATATCAGAGCGGCCTCGCGCCTACAAATATTTTTGTTATGTCCATGCAGGTGTGCGACAAACAGATTCTGACGACGAAGTCGGTAGTAATTATCCAATTCAGTTTCTTACGACAGAATCAAAGAGGTGTGCACCAGCTTTTATTCGATATGACCAAGCACATTAACATGTATCACTGAACTGTACTGAAAATGATGAAGTCTGAGGCTTTGAACAAATGTATTTCAAATAAATTGTACGACTGGGGTCCGGCATTTGGAAAAACATGCAGGCTGGGCCAATTAACGGTTCGCAAAGCTCGGTGAATAAAATCGTACACTGACACGTCGAAACTATTCACAGATGAGCCGCTTATAATTAACATGTTGATATTGGTATAGAATTAGTCTTAAGTTTAAAGAAATTGCACAATCAACGGGGATCTTTTCTCAATCCTTCGTTTCGCCTACCCGCTATGATCCAATTCTCTCCGTACAGCCCGATATTTCCCGTGTCCGTTGTCACACAGTGGTTTAGTGTTTATGTCTAGCAATTACCATGATTCCATCCGACATTAGTCAATAAGCGTTGCACCATTCAGCTCAAATTAATTATGTGTTGCGATTCTAGGTGTCAACTCTGCACAGCCAGAAAAAGGTGATAACCAGAGTCAGAGCTATCACCATTTTTTATGGTACATTTGAACATGATGACCATCACCTCTGAAGAGTGATGAGCAATAATTGTAAATGTAAGTCATCACTTTTTAATTCACCATTATATTGATATCGCTGTTCCCCATGTGGTTCAAATAAACTATGAACACTGCGTCACGGACTATATGGTTCAATATGCATCTGTCCAAGCTGTCTCGAAGTTAGTTTGATTTTGTATTTGTACTTTTGCTCATGACTATTTCGTTGGTTACCCATCACCAGCACCCCCTCCTCACACACAGGCAACTAGTTGGGTGCAATAAATGTATTTCTAAATTTGTCCCTTTATTCAAGAGAATTGTCATGTTTACGAATACATTTCAAATTGAAAATGTTGGAGTAAAAAGTAATGGTTAGAATTGTCGTTGCTAAGGTTCTAAGTCGGAAAAGGGATATCATCATGATCAAGCCCTCCTCTGTATCTCATTATCAGGTTTAATGGTCAGAAGGGCAAATATCCGAAGGGCAAATGTCCGAAGGGCAAATGTCCAGAAGGGCAATTGACTGTACTCCATTTTGGATGTTTAGCCCACGAACAACTGTATATCAAGCAGTCCATGATTATCACTTTGTGACGTCGTTGTATGATATGTCTTGATGCAATAACCGCATAACCTATTTTCACAACCAGAATCATAAACAGGAATTTAAACTCAAAGACATTACTTCGTTTATTGATGCGATTTTTTTTGATTTTTTTTTTTAAATGGCGGAATGCTGAATGTTGTATCTGACGTATAAATGAAAAACTGGCGGTTTCCAAGGATCATAGATAGAGAGCACGGAGTTTCTGTCTGAAATCTACTGCTGTTATGGATCATAGATAGGGAGTACGGAGTTTCCACCCAGAAATCTTCTACTGTTAAGGATCATAGATAGAGAGCACGGAGGTTCTGCCTGAAATATACTGCTGTTATGGATAATAGATGGAGAGCACGGAATTTCTGCCTGAAATCTTCTGCTGTTACGGATCATAAATAGAGAGCACGGAGTTTCTGTCTGAAATCTACTGCTGTTAAGGATCATAGAGAGCACGGAGTTCTGTCTGCAAATCTTTTGTTCTTACTCGTATAGATTCAGTCGAGTGTAGACAGTTTATTTTAGCTTCTTGAGATAATTAATACAAAGCAGAATTCATTCTGATTAGCCTATAAAAGTTATTCTCAAACCGGGTACAAAAGACATGTAGAAACTAGCGTGTGAATATTTATTGATATAATTTTGAGGGCCTTCTTGTTGTGAACCGATCTGGAAGGCGACAGACCTTGAACAATTATTATATTTATACTAGCAGCCACAAAGCACTCGAATTAAGGCAATTTCAGACTTCATGCTTAATGATTACACCAGAATTGCCTTATTCCGACTGAAATAATATAAGGTGACAGATCATAATGAAGCGACCAGATCGGATTTACTCAATGTAGCTATGTCCATGCAATGGCAATGTTTGCCATTTGAGAAAATGATAAGAAATTGGCGAAGTTTCAGTGATCAAGTGATGGATTCTCGGTGCCAACTTAGATTTAACAGGTTATAAAATTAGTCTATCTCGAAACCAATTACGCCATGGCAGCAAGCTGCAACTACGACACCCTAAGCTGGGTGAATTTCTATGGTACGTGGATACCAATCGTTTATAACCCAATAACCAGAAAACTACAGATATTCGATTAAATGAAATATCAATATTGATTCATCTTATTTGTCCGTTATCGCAAGTGTGATTGACCATAGTTTCCTGAGCAGACAGTATACGGCCAGATCAAGAGGATGTGATTGACCACGGCTAATAAATCGCTTTTAATTGACCTATATCTAGCCAATTACATCCGACTTTCCCCAGTCAGTGTTAGTCAAATATTTGGAGTCCAAATCAGATTTAACCTACCGTATATCTTGCATGATTGAGCTCCTATCCTCTGACCCAGTTAGGATATTTTTCTCCACATTTGCAGCTAAGAAAGGACACTTATCCCTAAAGACAATGCTATGAGGAGGGGCACTAATCCCTAGGACATTCTTAGATGTCACACCGGAAGACTTTTGATGATTGTAAATATTTAGGACAATAAGTAATCAGGAGACTAAAACGGTTGATGCAAAGTTTAACTTTAAAGATGACAAAATTCAACTATGTATGTTGATGTTCTGTGGGAAAGCAGCTGCAATTAGTCAGACTTGGAAAGACTCCAGAGGCTACAAAATAGAGCAGCAAGAATACTGACTGGCTCGGACGCAAGAGCATACAGATATATGTTTCGTCAACTTAGATGGACTGGTTTAGCTTCTGACCATCTATTTAATAAGTTTAACATCAATATCGCTGTCTATAGATACGACACTGGGTCAGCGGGCAAAGTTGGCCAACCAAGCTGTAAGACACAATGCTACCGTAGCAGATTCGAAGTGTCCGCTATTAATCTGTGGAACTCACTGCCAGAAAGTTCTAGTCAGGGCGATTTGAATTGTCTTAAACGGAGGATAAAAGAATTTCTGTTAAACATGCAACAATTCTGAATGCACGTATTTTCATATTTGCATTTTAATGCGGTTGCTATTTTATTCTTAAATACAGCTATTAATTCGCATTTGAATAGTTAATATGAGTATGTAAGCTTCTTATGTATAACCAACCTACTGTGATAATGTATTTTAACCTTCAGCGTTATGAGATATATATTTGTTATGTATATATATTTTGCCCTCTGTCTTGTATAATATAGAAGCAGGATGGTGTGTCATGCTGGGCTATAAATCTATAATAGTTTTCAACTAAGTTTAGCTACACAGGGTAAATAAAATTTTAATTACTCACTTTAGTAACTGTTAACGGCTTCTCACTTGGAAAAAACTAGCTTGTCTTTATTTATTTATTTATTTATTCATTCATTTATTTATTTGTTCTCTGCCTCCATGGGTTCTGACGCTAATAGTGCCATGCGCATAAAGCTTTTCGAGTGACGAAGCTTGAAGTATTGATATACGATTGTTGTATCTGTCCCCTGAATTTACAATTTGCTTCCAAAGAAGAAGGGCCCTTAAAACAAATCTTGGGCATTGTCCAAATTGGTTCTTATTTTCAAAATAGTTGTCCTGTTTACAAATAACCTTAAAATTGAAAAGGTCGGGGTCAAAAGTAATGCTTTCAACAGACAAGTCATTCTTAAGAAAGGCTACCGGTCAATCTTCGGTCCTGGCGAATGTATACACACGCTACTCGTTTTTTTAGTTAGCTTCTCTATTATTATGCGCCAGGAATGAGAGACTGTGTGTTCTGTGTGTAAATTTACCACAAAAACAATGCATACATTTGATCCCTTCAAAGTAGTGGCCATAGACGTTGAACGGTGGACATGCTCGGAAGCGACTGGTACCTATATCTCAACAGATATTAAGTATGGCAAACACGTCTATCCATCCAAATATCTATCTTTTTGTCACTCATGCGAATGCGGATACAGATGAGCCAGGAAAATAACACACTTCAGGGTATCTTTGAATGAATGGGCTATTCTAATCTGATTATCAGGTTAAAGGGAAGTGGAATCATTCCTGATTGATTAAATTCCTCGAGCCAGAGCCAACCATATAGCTGTCAGATTATGACGCTGGTCAAACTTATTTTGTTTAAGAAAGGTGTGAGACTGCTGTCTGCCCTCTCTCCCTGAGACGCACAGAACAAAATCTGCCTTTTCAAGGTATCATTTAGTGGTATTGTGCAAAACAGTAACCAATCATGAAAGATTCCTCACCCCTTCGAACTGTTTTATCTAACTTCTCGGCAATCATCCACCGCATATCAAACGGTTAACGAATATCAATTCGTCACATCGTGGTTCATAGCAATTCTTTTACTGAAATAACCGCATATTCCCTTTTCCACAACCATGAATTTACATTCTAAAGGCAATATAAACAGTTGAAAGCTTAAATTGATCATCGGAAGAGAGCACAGTGTTTCTGTCTGATATCATTGGCATACATTTAACAGATTAAATCCCATTAAGTCACAAGTGTAGATAATAAAATGTAAGTTTTATTTTATCTTCTTGAGATATAATTAATACAAACAAAAGCTGGCTGAACAGCCCGTAACAGTTTTATCAGTATTCAAAGTGGATACATAGGAAATATAGGGACCATTTATTGAACTCATTTGTATATAGGGCCTTCTTACTGTGAACCAGCGTGGAATTCGGTAGACCAATTATTATATTTACACTGGCAGCCACGAAGCACTCGCATTGAGGAAATTTCAGACTTCATGCTTAAAGTCTGCACCTGAATCGACTTGTTCTGACTGGAATAATATAAATTGACAGATTTTAATAAAGTTAACAACTAGACTGAGATTTGCTAAATGTAGCGAGGTCCATGCAATGTCAATGTTTGCCATTGAGAGAAAATGATACGAAGTGGCGAAGTTTCGGCGATCTGGTAATGGTTTCTCGGTGCCAACCTCAAATGGAACCAAATAAACATAGATATACTGATATTCGGTTACATGTAATATCAATATAGATCGTTATCGTAAGTGTGATTGACCACAGTTTCCTTGGCAGAATGTGAAGACACAGGCTATGTGACTGACGATGGCTATTAAAATACTGGGTACGTGGCTTCTATAGAGATATATTTCAGTGCCCATATTCAGCCAGTTAAGTCTAAAATTTCCCTGTCAGCTTTAGTCTTGTTGCCAACTCTTGGTCTATAAATACAGTCGCCATTTGTTGAATTTTTTAACTCTCCAGTTTTAACTCTTTCGACGATTCAACTCTTCACGCTTAAAAGTAAAGTGTTGCAACTTACTCGTAAAGTGTTGAAATAACCCTTTAAGTGTGTCCACAGGGACTGCTCTTCAAGTGTTGTCCCTCACTTAAAGGATTATTTCAACACTTTACGGGTAAGTTTCAACACTTTAGTTTTAAGAGTGTTCGAATGCATTCGTTGACACTATTATTTTCCAGTCGCATAAGTGTACATTTCTCGCAGCAGAAGAATAAAACAGAGATATTTATACAAGGGTCATTAGGTGAACAGGACCAGATTGTTTATTTCAAAAAATTTGGGCAGTTTAAAACTTAACTGACAAGTCCAAAATCCACAGTTCATCAGATAAGCGATTTAACACATAATCGAACTTATGCTGAAAAAAATAATGTATAAGGGAAATTTATTTGGCATCATTTGGAGGCATCTCTGAATTGATTCAGACTAGGGTATATTTGTGTGAGTTATATGAAATACAATTGTTCGGCTGTCAGGCTAGCATCAATAGAATGACTCCAGGAATTACACTAACCAAGAAAAGGTCAAATTTCATTTCGAGCTGAAGAATAGGGTCGTCTAACCAAAACCTTCAATACTTACTCTCTTCCAACATACTCATCATTTCGTATTCGAGAACTCGTCTGGTGTCAAAGTGCCGATTGGGAGAGAATGGAAGCCTACCAACGGCGGCAATCGCTTTCTATGAGAGAATGTCATCTAGCTGCTATCATTCCTGGGCTCTGAGAAACGTCCAATAACGAAAGCTTCATCTCGATTAATATTCTGTTCTTACCATACATGAATTCGGATTAATACCATGTTACCATAAAACCCGATATACTGTATTATCACATTTCAGAGTAAATTGTAGGGTTTTGATTGGTTAATTACCATAGTGCATTAGACCGTATTCGTTATCCACGGTTGGTATACCAATTCAGAATTCTCGTATACCAATGCTGTGAAGGACGCGCGTGCCCATATACCAACGCAGTCAAGGACGCGCGTGCAACATCTGCAGGCAAAGCCTGTTTCAGGCGAATTTGTCTGCGCGAGTTTGTATGGGCGAGTTCCGCTACTGGAACAAGTTGTGCGAGGCAAATTGTGTATTTGCGGATGAAGATAAGAAATAAATTATCATCCAAAGCTTTATATGCCACATAAACAGGAACGTCAGAATGTCAGCTAAGTATTTCATCCAGTTTATTGTTCATCGCGGAACAGATCGAAAAGAGATCGAAGCTGCCTGTCCGACTCACGATGTCTTACGTTGTCGTTGTTCAACGTTGAGTTATGCCTGTTTTTCTTTTGAGTTGGTGATATATGTTAAACCAACCAGAAAAATAGCTCTTCAATGTGATAAATTCGTTATACCAGTGTCTTGCGTTGGTATACAGGCTGATATTTCGTCTCGAAGATAAATATTTTCACTCGCCCTTCGGGCTCGTGAAAATATTTATCTTCTCGACGAAATATCAGCCTGTATACCAACGCAAGACACTGGTATAACTTATAGTGTGGCTCAATTAAACTAAAAATGAACCCGGTATAACGTACTACATGGTACAATCTGTATCTCTCATATTGTCAAGAAGTTAATATGAATTTGTATTTCTAATTTGCATATCAATATTTGGTCCCCCCACACACAGATAGTTAGATGCTGATGGATGTATACAGTTTAAGGTACAGACTAGTTGATGGATGGTGACTGTGTCCACTACTAGTAGGCTCCATGCTGTATCGCATCATGATATGTGAGATATGGATTTGAGAATATGGACCTCATAATGTCTTACTGGCCTCTCGATTGTGAGAAGTTAGCTTGTGTTTTTTTTATACATGTATATCAATCTATTTCGTTTCGCGTATAGCATCGAGAATTGTTGATGGCTGATTGTCGGATTCCCCCCTTGTGCTTAATGTATCTGATCGAATAAATGAATTAACATACCAGATTCACCCGAACGATCAGCAACGGTTAGAAATAAATAACATAGAGCCAGGAAAAATATAGTCTAACCTGTCGTCTATTTCCAATATCACTACTCTATTTACCAAAAAAAAATCTTCAACTTGAATAATATGTTGTAAAATGTAATGATTTGATTGACATGCACTTGGATGGCTATATACGACGCACGTACGCAATGTTTCTCGTTGTATTGGCATATCTTCTCTATTATTGTGCTTAAGCATTAGCGGTGTTAGCCAAAGATTGTGTGTCTTTATAAAGTTGATCCTTTCAAAGCAGAGCAGCGGTATATAAAGGCATGCATGTACAATGACCATTAAACCTGGAAGAGATGGATATCTATATCTCAACAGATATTGTCCATTCTAGTATGAAAGAAGTGCCTATCAATTCAAATATCTTTTTTAACACAGAAGAACTGGGCCTAGAAAATGACATACTTCATGGGATCCTTGAATGAGATTCGTACGCTAACGGGCTGGTCAGATGAATGATTCACAGAAACTGGGTGGAATCGATATATCTGCCTAAATATGTACTGACGAGAAACCAGGGTACAGTATTGATATATCCATTCGACGTTAATGAGACACTGGGAGAAACAGTAATATCACGTCCGAGCATATGAACAGAATGCAGAATCTTTCCGACCAAGTTCATTCTCTCTTTTTCTCTATTAATGACCTATTGGATGGACAAGGCTATTCTGCTAAGTGTTTTCATTCTTAGTTTCTCACAATCGGTGATAAATATAAACCATTGACTGCAAAATACGATCGTAGCGTGCAGGACTGTTTGGCCGTGTGCACACCGTGTGATACAGGATACTCATGATGTCCATATGAACAGGCACAATCAAAGCGTGACTGTCTGATATACAGTATACTCTCAACAATTATTCGGAACTCGTTAGAATTAAAGTATAATGATCACCGCGTTATACGGATTAGACTACAGGGACATCATGGTGTCTTGATGGCCTCATTGAACACCGTTGACAGCTCCCCCCACCTTCCAACAAACTAGATCGTGTTCATATACAGGTATATTATATTGCTTATATCCTATTGGATTGTTGCTGATAATTACATGTGATGGCTTCTTTTATCGACGCGGAAATTCTGTATGGACGGAGGCTAGCTACTGACTGTCGAATTCAACGCTTATGGCCAGAGTATTATAACTTACATTTTGAGATTATTTTGCAAATCCCATTAAATCGAGATGTAGCAGGATTTGTTCGTAACGTTTATGATGAGGCTAAGATGCCAACGGTAGTAGGCCAAATAGGCAGACCGCTTACTGAACGAGATGCAGTATTCATGGTTCGCCATTATTCGGGAATGCAAGAGCTTCGGCTGACTTGTTCATTAAACACTGATACTGCAGGTGGCTGTGAAGGGTGTCATTGATGCTGTAAGAAATTGTATCGAACGTCATAGTATATCCGTGTCATGGTTCAGTCCTCGATCAAATTACGTCAGAAGCGTCGTATAGCCTCTTAAAGAAATCTAACTCTCACATTCCGCTTCTAGTTTAATTATTCCCACTTCCATTCCAACTGTTATTTCGATCAATATAGGGACACTAAGTCAATATCTATTAAATCGACGATGAGATTAGATGGCACCATCCTTGAAATGCAGCTTCGCAAACGTCCAGTACATTCTATCAGAGTTATGCACATTTTGTCAAATATACGGATCTGAGAGAATTATTTCAGGGCGCTATCAACTCTCAAATACGGTCAAGTTCCAGATATTCACAACGAAGAGATTTCACCGATGAAACTGCCACGCATTATAGGATGGCACTTTTGTTGCCAGAAGTATGATCAAAACCTATTACGGGTTATAATTTGTACGTGGTTTGACGATAAAATCCCACTGACAAATTTGTTTAGAATTAAAACAAACGTAGCCCATATACTGGCGTTTGCAGAACGAAAGAAAAAACACGACGCGATTGAACGTCAGAATTGACTCCAGGCTTAGATGCGTCAAATAAATCCTTAAGTGCAAGATATTCGGCCAGTAAATGAATGACGGGCGATATAACATATTTTCAAGGCTATTAGAAAAGCGCATTTTTATCACATATATGTTAAAAGTTTATTATTGGACGGAATTTGAAAAAATGGGGCATACCTTGGGTTGAGTATGCTGAATACCAAAAACTTTTGGGCAAAAATTTATCAGTTATTAGCGACTTAAGAAGACCATACCCTCAAAAGCCGTTTTCAGTTTTTTTTTTCTTGAATCAAAGCCAACCACATACTGCAGTGACTAATTGCCACAAAGTACAACAAAGTACCAATAGTGACCACTGTTGATGGTTAAACAAATTATGAGAGGTGTCAGTAATTGCTGACATCACTGAATAGTGTCAACGATTTTTCTTCTCCTAAAACTACCTTGTGTTTATCAGTGTTAATTCTCCACGTTATTGATAGGTTTACATTTTTTTAAAAATTTGGTTCTAACATACTAACGGCATCGAATAAGGGTCTATTGCATTATGGACTTGGGAATTCCTAAAGAAAACAATCTGTCATCATCGAATGGGGGTCGTGACGACCATATCAATATTGATATTATTGTACTGCTGTTTACACACGTGTTTCGTAGTAATCATGGTGATGACTTCTATTGGCCCACTCGTATGGGAGCGCGTGTTAAGATTGTGTGTTCGGAAAAGATGATTTTGCACATTGCACTGCAGTGTATAATCTGTCAGTCCCTTTACAAATAAAGAGTAATACACTATGGTACACGAGCTTCAAAACGAGAGCCAATTATGTTTGAATAGATGTCTGCCAATTGGTATGCATATCTTATTATTCAATTTTAAAAAAACTGGACTGATAACCGGCTTATCGAATACATGAACGTCAATGCATGGAAAATGACATATTTCGATAATTCTGTAAGAATCCACATATGATTCATAACAGGCAATATAAATCTCTTTTCTGACAATACAAGCTCGACCAAGTCAAGATCTTGGTTTGAATACACACTGATAAGATTGTTGTGTAAAGAACAGTCAATTATTAGTTAACAGTATTGATATATCCATTCGACGTTAATGGGACACTGGGAGAAACAGTAATATCACGTCCGAGCATATGAACAGAATGCAGAATCTTTCCGACCAAGTTCATTCTCTCTTTTTCTCTATTAATGACCTATTGGATGGACAAGGCTATTCTGCTAAGTGTTTTCATTCTTAGTTTCTCACAATCGGTGATAAATATAAACCATTGACTGCAAAATACGATCGTAGCGTGCGGGACTGTTTGGCCGTGTGCACACCGTGTGATACAGGATACTCATGATGTCCATATGAACAGGCACAATCAAAGCGTGACTGTCTGATATACAGTATACTCTCAACAATTATTCGGAACTCGTTAGAATTAAAGTATAATGATCACCGCGTTATACGGATTAGACTACAGGGACATCATGGTGTCTTGATGGCCTCATTGAACACCGTTGACAGCTCCCCCCACCTTCCAACAAACTAGATCGTGTTCATATACAGGTATATTATATTGCTTATATCCTATTGGATTGTTGCTGATAATTACATGTGATGGCTTCTTTTATCGACGCGGAAATTCTGTATGGACGGAGGCTAGCTACTGACTGTCGAATTCAACGCTTATGGCCAGAGTATTATAACTTACATTTTGAGATTATTTTGCAAATCCCATTAAATCGAGATGTAGCAGGATTTGTTCGTAACGTTTATGATGAGGCTAAGATGCCAACGGTAGTAGGCCAAATAGGCAGACCGCTTACTGAACGAGATGCAGTATTCATGGTTCGCCATTATTCGGGAATGCAAGAGCTTCGGCTGACTTGTTCATTAAACACTGATACTGCAGGTGGCTGTGAAGGGTGTCATTGATGCTGTAAGAAATTGTATCGAACGTCATAGTATATCCGTGTCATGGTTCAGTCCTCGATCAAATTACGTCAGAAGCGTCGTATAGCCTCTTAAAGAAATCTAACTCTCACATTCCGCTTCTAGTTTAATTATTCCCACTTCCATTCCAACTGTTATTTCGATCAATATAGGGACACTAAGTCAATATCTATTAAATCGACGATGAGATTAGATGGCACCATCCTTGAAATGCAGCTTCGCAAACGTCCAGTACGTTCTATCAGAGTTATGCACATTTTGTCAAATATACGGATCTGAGAGAGTTATTTCAGGGCGCTATCAACTCTCAAATACGGTCAAGTTCCAGATATTCACAACGAAGAGATTTCACCGATGAAACTGCCACGCATTATAGGATGGCACTTTTGTTGCGAGAAGTATGATCAAAACCTATTACGGGTTATAATTTGTACGTGGTTTGACGATAAAATCCCATTGACAAATTTGTTCAGAATTAAAACAAACGTAGCCCATATACTGGCGTTTGCAGAACGAAAGAAAAAACACGACGCGAATGAACGTCAGAATTGACTCCAGGCAGAGATGCGTCAAATAAATCCTTAAGTGCAAGATATTCGGCCAGTAAATGAATGACGGGCGATATAACATATTTTCAAGGCTATTAGAAAAGCGCATTTTTATCACATATATGTTAAAAGTTTATTATTGGACGGAATTTGAAAAAATGGGGCATACCTTGGGTTGAGTATGCTGAATACCAAAAACTTTTGGGCAAAAATTTATCAGTTATTAGCGACTTAAGAAGACCATATCCTCAAAAGCCTTTCTCGGGTTGTTTTTTCTTGAATCAAAGCCAACCACATACGGCAGTGACTAATTCCCACAAAGCACAACAAAGTACCACATAGTGACCACTGGTGATGGTTAAACAAATTATGAGAGGTGTCAGTAATTGCTGACATCACTGCAAAGTGTCAACGATTTTTCTTCTCCTATAACTACCTTGTGTTTATCAGTGTTAATTCTCCACGTTATTGATAGGTTTACAAAAAAAATTAAATTTGGTTCTAACATACTAACGGCATCGAATAAGGGTCTATTGCATTATGGACTTGGGAATTCCTAAAGAAAACAATCTGTCATCATCGAATGGGGGTCGTGACAACCATATCAATATTGATATTATTGTACTGCTGTTTACACACGTGTTTCGTAGTAATCATGGTGATGACTTCTATTGGCCCACTCGTATGGGAGCGCGTGTTAAGATTGTGTGTTCGGAAAAGGTGAATGATTTTGGACATTGCACTGCAGTGTATAATCTGTCAGTCCCTTTACAAATAAAGAGTAATACACTATGGTACACGAGCTTCAAAACGAGAGACAATTATGTTTGAACAGATGTCTGCCAATTGGTATGCATATCTTATTATTCAATTTTAAAAAAACTGGACTGATAACCGGCTTATCGAATACATGAACGTCAATGCATGGAAAATGACATATTTCGATAATTCTGTAAGAATCCACATATGATTCATAACAGGCAATATAAATCTCTTTTCTGACAATACAAGCTCGACCAATTCAAGATCTTGGTTTGAATACACACTGACAAGATTGTTGTGTAAAGAACAGTCAAATATTAGCTCATTGATTTGGGGTTATTGGGTTTAGTATGTTCATTTGTGTAGTATTATGCTCAATGAACGGGTAAACTTGAACTACATGAGAAAACAGCTATGTTAAAGGGATAGTAAACCCTTGGAAAAAGTATGTTGTAAATGAAAGAAGAGTTAGTTTAAACATATAATTGCCTTATATAGTTGCAATGGAATTGGGAACATGTTTATAATAAATTATTTACCCCTCTCCCTCGAAATCGTTATAGGAGCATAACTGGCTTATGATACAATGTACGATTCATTAGAGATAAAAACAACTATATATATGACAAAATTTGTTATCTATCAACTTAAACATTTTAACAGATGAATAAAAAAATATAATTATACATTTATGAAAAAGTAAAGCGAAAATGTAGTGGTCTGGTACAGCTAAATGACAAAATAAATACCCGAAATCGTATGGGGAGCACACAGCGCAAGAACATCGCAGCTGGTACACTTGAACAATTTAGGCAACATGCTTATCATTAAATCTTTTACTATCTTTAATGAATTGAATAACTGATTCGAACAGCTGGCAATTCCTTTTTCTCAGTCAGACTAGCGTTACCCTCCCACAAAATGTGGTGTAAATTGCATTGGGGTGGCACAGAATGTAATAATTTTCACGACAGTTGTTATAATGGGTACATTGGTTGAGGAAGTGATAGGCATCTTCCCAATCAGATCCGCATGAACAGGCAGGGTTTCCAGCTATGTTAATGCGTTTTAGATCAGCGTTTGGTTGGCTACAGCCATATCGAAGTGTCTTGTGAATTATGTTTAAATATCTTTGACCATACCAGTAATACACAAGCGCTGAATGGAATAGATAAAAAAAATTTGTCTAAAGATTTTGATAGATTCACTGTTCCTAACTTCCGGTGTTAAATCATTCCAGAGTCTTAAGGAATAAATGACGATCTCATTATGTTTAATCTGCCTGGCATAAAAAGGAAATTGTGTGCATTCCTCAAATTATATGTAACAGTTTCTCCAACAAGTGGTGGCATTAGTGATGAGACGTAGTCTGGGGCTGCGTTGTTATTAACTTTATATAGAGGCGTTAGTTTGGAATGTTTGCGTCTGGTGGAAAAGGATTTCTAATCTGTTTCGTAATACAATGCCATTCGACTGCAGTATTTTGGAAGTCCGGTGGCAATTCTAGTAACAGATAACTGAACCTGTTCGAGCCTATCTGCCTCCTCCGGAGTGCACCCATCCCAAACGGACTAGGCATAGTCTAGAATAGGTCTTATAAAACTTACATATATCTGAGAAAGAGCCTATTTGAGTCTTCTCATCATTTCAATACGTTTACGTGCAATAGAGATTATGCTGTTGATATTTTCTCCCCATTTGCAATCGTTCTGTAATTCTATCCCAAGATGACGATTAGATCAAGAGAATGCTAAAAGTATGTCGCCAAAAGATATATTCGGGAGTCTGGGTATATTCCTATTTGTTATCAACATCAGTATTGTTTATTCGAGATTAAATTTGAGCAGCCATCTGTCTGACCATTGTAACAATTTTCTATGATTATTGTTTATAATTAACTCTGTTATTTATGTAGTCTGATGTGAAAAGTATTGAAGAATCATCAGCAAAAAGTCTGAGTACACTATTAATACTGTCTACTATGTCGTTAACATAGATAAGAAATAGTAAGGGCCCAAGGACAGAGCCGTGTGGAACACCTGCTTTGACCTTTCTTAAACCTGATGATTTACTGTTGACGATAACTGTTTCTGTTCTGTTTGACAAATAACTAGCAACCCACTCGAGTAGGGAACCTTCCACGCCATACCGTCGGAGCTTAAATAGAATTGGAGCGATATGCAAGAGGTGGGAAAAGTTGGCGACGTCTGGCGACTAAAAAGCAACCATATTAAGCTACAGGAAAGTATTCCTCGACATCTAACATTCATACCCGAGAATACGGTGGATTCTCGGACGTAGCCTTAGTATCTCAGCCGCGCTTTTATTGCAGCTGTTCATGTGGCGATTATGAAGTATCCACACGGCCCCTAGCACCGGCTTAAGCGGAATTAGATACACTAGCTCGGGAGCTGTGATGACTGATCAGCTCAAACAACTCATCTGTTGTTAATGGATGAGCATCATGGACGTCTGATGGAGTAAACGCCTTAACATGGGGTAACCTGGTAAATGCAAGAAACCCAGAAAAACTAACCTGTAATGTCCGACGTCGTACGGCTTAAACAAGTAGCAGCTGTCCGTACGTACGTCGTACGGCTTAAAGAAGACTTTTATACCAAACCCTGTCAAACGCTTTCGATAGATCACAGAATACAGCACAGACATAATCGTTCGCCTCTACAAATCTAGAGAGCTATGATGGAAATGCTCTGACAACAAGTATATTGGTAATTGGTGAGCTGTGTCGCTGTGACAACTCGTATACTGGGGATTGGTGAGTTGTATCGTGACGCGCACGCATACAAAAGTTGCAATTTTTCTCGTTCGCTTTCTACACGGCGATGGTTCTTGTTCACTTGTCAAAAAAAAGCTAGCATGACCAGCTTTTGAACCAGTTTCCTTGTCATGGAAAAATTGCCCATGTAGAACGGTCTTAATACCTTTGCAAGAAATAACCACTTCAAAGATCGGTTGCTGCATCAGTGCTAAGCTGCATTGTTTGAAGTTGTAGGTGGCAAACGCGTCAGTTCCCGGCGCAAAAAAAAACTGTTTTTATCGAATAAGAGAGGCAGATATCATACGAAACAGATAATTCATGAAGAATGTGCTGGTGTTAACACTAAATCAGATAGAACAAACATTGGGAAGATGTTGGTACTTTGCACGAAACTGCAATTTGAAACTAGTCACGATCAATTTGGACCCGTGAAGGAAGAAAGAAGGGTTGGGGGTACTTCCTCGGAAAATGTTGAGATTGCAGACGCCCTTCTACTAATTTTCGAACCATTTCAAGAAAGCTCGGTCACAATTATTGTGGAGCAAACGTGACTGAATAATGAATGACGGACAAAACGCTTGTAATTAAGCGCAAGGATCATATGATATATTTTGACTTTTTTTGTCAAAAAGGCAATAACTTATCAAACGCACATAATTACATGTCAGAAAGAGAGAAAAAATGACATAATGGAGCAAAATAGACCAATAATGTTGTGGATTTCTCGAAGTAAAATTTGAAAATTGAAGAAATTAGTAAATAAAGTTGAATCGTCTGTTCGTTGAGGATAAACAAGAAGACCTACTTGAACTTTTGTGTGTAGAATGGTAAACGTAGTCGAACAAATTGAATTGTTCAGACAAATGGCGTTTCACATTTTTTTCATGCTCATATGGACTTTTTCCGTCTCCATCCATTAATCCTTTGCGCAAAACTGAACACCTGTCAATCAAAGCTAATTTGAATGACACGGTCATTCAACGTGCTGTTGTTGATGGCGCTGTCGTTGTTGTTGGCACATGGGCCAGAGAGTTAACGTCATTTACCTTCACGCGGTTGTGCTCACCCATTTCCATCGACAGATTCTTTCAGAGCATGCGGTCGGAATGCAGAATCATTCAGCTGAAAGGGATACTCAACAAAATTCACTATAATACCATGATCTTTGTTGTCCGAATTTGATGTAATTAGACAAATTATTTGGTTTTTCTCTGTCAAACGACATTAATCTCGCAGGACTTTTCAAGAAGCATGCGACTGCATATTAGAGGAAGGCGGCTTAAAGAACTAGATCTCCATCGAGGATGACAATAATGGTTTTCTTCAATGAAAGTGACGAATAAATTATTTTGTATGCTAAGTATCTTTATATTTCCCTGAAATATGACGTTTCTACGATGTTAATACAAGATATGGACGATATTCTCGACATGCTTATTTTGGCGCATGAATATTATTTTCATGTGATGTCACCTTGGTCGAAGATGAAGCAGGATTGACGATATTCTGAACTATGTCAAGTCGAAGCCCAAAAAAGTACGCATCTATCGCTATTTGTGGAAAAATTGAATTTGATATCTGCTACAGTTTACTCTCTATTGAATTATCTTCATTTCAAGGCAAATGGCGAGATAATTGTCGAAAATGTATATACGATAGCGTGCTATAGGCGAAATCGAGAATTTTGCTGGTAGGTTCTCCAAAACTTAATGCGGTCATTTTATTTCTACTTTTCCTGGCCTGTTCTAGTATTTATTTTCTGAAAGTCGCTTCGCGAAATTCTTTGGCATTTCATGTCATTGAAAAGATTTTCCCCAAAACAAAGAAATATATTTTGTCATATCATGTCTCATGGTATCATTATGTCATAAAATTTGATCATTATATAATGGGGCGTTTTCGGAAATTTAGACCTTTTTGAAAATCTCAAAGATCCTGTCTATCCTTAATAAAATAAACATGAATTTCAGTTTTTGTCGTGGGATCCATCTTCCACCAGTGGTGCCATCCATTGCATAAAATACAGCGAAAATAGAATTATGGATACATGTGGAAGTTAAGTATATGCAAATATTTAAAACCTGGTGTGTAGTATGTGCATATAGAGTGGGAATAATTGAGGTGCCCTTGTTCATGTGGAATATTGTTCAACTTTTTTCATCATTGTGGTGATTGTATTAATTTTTGAGAATTTAAGTGATAGTGCAATTGTCAGTTACCAGTCTACCTGTTATTGGATGTATGCAATTAATGTCTTTCTCCAGGCAGACAAAATATATACCCTCTTCGTCATCATACTATACACCAAACATATCCTAGTTCACGAGACGTCTCACATCATCTCTGTATGTTGGTTCGGAGGATGGATGGCTCTTCTTCAAAACTTTACCAGTAAAACACTTAAAGCGCTGGTCAACTTTAAACTTCTGTCGCATTCTCTAGTTCACATATGGCATCGGTTCTTTATGTTGCAGCATAATCACACAAGAACATCTTCCTTGCCTATTTGATGGAGGATTGCCCTTTTTCTGCTTGTCGAATCAGTGGGGGTGTTTGTAATGGCTGAAGACTCGTTTGTGACTCGTTTTAATTTCGGTTCAATGATATTTTTGTAGAAGTTTATCTGGGCCTTCAATACTGATGTTTTCTTTGGGGGTGCTGCATTCATGCACAATCTCGTCCACTTCCTCATGTGATTTGCATTGTCCTCCAGTGGTGGAAACGGTGTCAATTACTCTCTACTGCATTTCTTGTCTTTCTGTTTCTTTCTGTCTCATTAGTTCGAATAATTTTCCTCTTAACTCTTATCCCTCCCCCGTCCCCAAATGCTCTGAAACAGTATTAATTTTCTCGCGCCAATGGAAACAACTGTGCCCTTTCTGATGGATATTGGTTAATCAACCATTGGGCAGTCTTGTAGGCTTGTTTTGGATTGTCGCGCTGGGTTTGAAATTTCTCAGATTTTTCAACACAGCAAACTCTCTCCAATAAAATTAGATTTTGGAACCGAAGCCGATTCTTCTTTCAGAGTTTCAGTATCGGTCAGCTCGCCTCTTGGCAATTAATGTTTCATATGTCCCGTAAATACGACTAGACTGGGAGTGCTCAACATTCCCAGGGCTTCCAGTGTCATGTCAACATTTGGATCCTTATTGGCTGGTAAACATGAAGCAAACATACCTCTGTCCAAGGCTGGCATACTGGATTTGATACCCTGGATTGCAGGGCTTCGTGTTTAGCGCGAGTGATAGCTCACATGCACGCAAACACTCACATAATTCATGCCACGAGAGTGATTTTAGCTCACGTAAACTGTCACATTTTATATTGTATTATATTGCAATCACTCGCCTGACTTTTAAATACCCTCTCCTAAATATTTTGACGCGAGCTATTTTTAGCTCACACACTAATTCTAAACACGAAGCCCTGGATTGGTGACCAAAGCTGGCTGAACACACGATGCCTCCAAGGTTAACTGTACATTGTGAAGGATTGGACTCGTATCCAGTATATGAGGTGCTCTATCCTCCAGCATCATGTGCAGAGGGACGGTTAGGAAAATGTAAAAGACGGCTACAGCCCTGATCAGAGCCAGGAGTTTGTCATCCTGTCGATCAGCCTGCACAGCTTGGACCAACTGATTCTGATGATGGGTCAGTTCACGGAAGGCGACCAAATCAGCATGCTGATGGACTGTTGCCACAGCGTTATGTGTTAAAATATTAAAGCGGTTATGCTTGAATGGTGTGAACTGTAATTTTCTTGAAACGATGAAGGCTTTGAAATTCTATGATACACCTGCTTCAGGATGACCTAGGGTTGAAACCAGGGTGCACGCACTTCTAATTGCATCTGCGGTCAGAGAACCCTCAACTGTCATGAAGATAGCCTCTGTTTTCTTCTGTTTTCTCAAAGGAATCTGTCCATCAGATGATAAATCGCCTCATACTCTTTCAAAGCTGTTTCTATGGCCTCACATATCCCCAGCAGTACATTAACAGGCAAAACCACTGGTTTCGACTTGCCATTTTCTGCTGTTCATCGGCTGGAAGGTCTACCCATCCCTCGTAAGCTTCCTCTAAAATTGATTGTTTCAAATGTTCAAATTCCTCTTTGAATTTCTTGCTGACGATACGTTGATCCGATATCAAATTCTTGAAACAAAGGGCAATTCGGTCAGATATTTACTTCTTGACTGTACTACTTCCAAGAATTTCAGCGAAGTCTCCAATTAGAGTCTGCAAGTTTTGTATCTGGGCATCACTGTCCTCACACTGTCTCAATCATGATCATTGAACCAGAAGAAATGGAAGCTCGGAATCCTACATAGTGTTATTGATGGTCTGTGGTGCCGTCGAGATGCAAGGTATTGTTTTTGTCACGTGCAGCTTCTCCAGAATGTAGGCTTCCATGGCAAACTGTTGAGTCGTACTATATGCAGGACGTTTCCCAACCTGGAGTTCGAACAACTGTGATGCCATTGTTTGAATACTGACCATGATGTTGCGAATCCCGACCAATAAACTCTGAAGCTATATACATGTGGCCCGGACAGATTCCGTAAACATACCATTCGCGGTTGTTGGAACCTGGTAAACTCTCACTCACTACGTCCTCAACCGGGCTGTTCAACATCTACTAATTGCTTCCTTGATTTATCTACTGCATTCTCGACTTCTACTTGCTGGGCATGGAAATTAAGTTTCCATTTTTCCGCCTTTTTTTGAAATAAGATTTTCTGTAAACTGTGTTTGTCCTTTTTGAGTTCGATCAGCAATGTCGGCATTATGTGTTTTTGCTCCACCAGGTCTGCATTCGTTTTGCTCAATTGTTCAAAAGTCATTTTCTGTAATTCAGTGGTGGGGTCTTTCCTTTTTTCTCTCCTCTTGAGATTACTCCAGACTGCCTGCCAAGCTCCATCGCTGTCTTAGGGGTCACGTCCAATTAATCGAGGCACTTTCTCGATGTCTTCGAGATGGATCGAGAAATTCTCGGCTGAAACCGGGAGGGCAGAAGCGGGACTCGTGGCGTCGTCTCCCGGTTTGCTCCCGGTTCTATCTCGATCGAAACGACCCGGTTTTCGAGATGGGTATTAAATTAATCGCTAATCTCGAAGGGGGTCCCAATTTCTATATGTCTGTATTTTGTTGCCGTTAATTTGACCGTTTCATGCAAAAGGCGATCAGAGAGTTTTGTGGGTGTGATATTTTCGGGGCGCACGTAATACGCATATTTTGTCCCAAAATAGAATCTCGACAACGGATTGTTTTAAAGAGGTTTGTTTCATGTTATTCAACATTTATCCGATATATGAATATCCTGTTTTTTCCTGAATCCAATTGAAAGAATACGTTTCATTTATCTATATCAATTATAAATATATGATTGAATGTTCTTATCTCACATCGATAATTGATTTTATATCTGGCTAGTATTGAACGTGGAAGAAATGAGACAACTGTAGAGGATCTGAATATTAATGAAATGGAAGCATGCCTTAACTATTTTTTCTATTAAATTATTTTGAACCAACATTGGTTTCAATCGCAAAATAAAGGTTAAGTTAAATGTTTGACCGGTATATTAACCTCTGTTTATAATTTGTTTTATAATTTGGTGTTATTCAATGCAGATAATTACTATCTTGTGATATAGTTCAAAGAAGGAGATTATATCAACACAGTTTTTTTTCTGATATATAAGCTTGCATGGAAGACGTTAGCGGAAATACTAACAATCGGAACTAGAGGTGTTGATAATTCACACCACAGTCGGTCTGAAAATCTTCGGCTTGAAACAACAAGGGCTAATTTCTTTAAAGGAAATAAACTGAAACATTACTTTTGGCGGGCTTGGTAATATACCAGCGTTCCATTATTATTGCTGATAACATGTGTTGAGAAATTTTACCAAAATCTTTGGGCATAGGAATGGATTCCCCATAAATTCCATATCCATGGCTGGTTTTCGTTTGCACCTCTGGGTAACTTTCCTTTAGCCTCAAACAAACAATTAACCTCGTAATAGACTTTCTCTCAAAGACTTTGTCCTCGGGTGGGACAGTCTCTGATATACTGAGAGTGCATAACTATGTACAAAAGTTTGTCCAAGGGTGATTATTTTAACCATGTATGTTCTCAGCTCTTAGATCAGGGTGTTGCTCACATGGCGTAGCTCATCTCCTGCTGTCTGCTCTCTGAGTGTGCCTAAAAGTGAAACTGCTATACCAGCTACTATGTAGTAGTTTCCAAAGTGTGGTCCGTCATTCATTATTCAGCCGTCGTCCATTAAACAATCTCCGCTTCCATAATCCAAAGACCCATTTCATGTTCCATATCAAAGCATTAGCACCAAATTCAATGAAAAACAGTCCTAGTATACATAAACATAGGCTATTTTCCTGCAAGAGAATCGTTCAACAGTTTTCAGTGATGCCTGTGTGATGGATATGAATGTCCTGGTGATTATAGTGCCCCTTTTCATATCTTTTTCTGTTGCGACCAAGGACGGACACTTGTTCCCAATGTGGAGAAAAGTGTCCTAGCTGGGTTAGGAGATAGGACCCGGACACTCTTAGCCACCGGACATTCTTAGCCTTCACACCAGTAAGACATCATGATATCGCTGATCAGTATTCTTAATCCATATGATATTAGTTGTAAAGTCGTCATCTATAGAATGATGTTTCTCAGTCACGCTTTGATTGTGTCTGTTCATATGAACACCGAGAGGATCTTGAAGTACATGGGTTCTACGGCCCCTAGCCTCGGGTTAAGCGGAATTAGAGAGGAGTTATGAAACGCAACGCCATAGATCTTATTTTGCTCGTATTTTGCTATCACCATGCGATATGTTTCGTCAAGTCTGAGAAACTCTGAGTGGGGGTGTTTGGTGGTATAGCCCTGTTTTATAAGTTTCTGCAATAATGTTTTGTGACGTTGATTAAAATCATCATATTTAACACAGGATCTAGCCAATGCTACTAGGTGAGATATATATACGCTCATGTCTCACTGAAATAGTGCTGTCCAGAAAGGGATAGTTTACGATGTCGAAATTGTAATCGTCTCTTTTGTCGTAAAGTCGACGAGGGAGAAGGCCCGCTTCATCTATATAGAGATATAGATCTAAATATGATGTGCCGTTAGCAGTTTCCTTCAAATCGAGTGAAGTTGAGTGAGTTGGGGTTTAACGTCTCGTTTAACGCTATTTCGGCCATATACAAATGTAGCTACGATATAACTAACTACGATATGATTAGCTGGACATGTGTGACTAGCCATGTACAGTCATCATGTAGAGGAAATTAATCTTCTCCTCGTGGTAACATACATGGTACAAAACTCATGCTGCTCGCCCACTTGGGGGCCCACAGCGAGACGATGGTCTATATAGCGTTTGGTGAATGAGAAAGAACGGGCTTTGAATTGATCGGTTTTTGAAACTCCCGAAAGCTCTTGAAAGTTTTGAAAAATAATGACGATGTTCACATAGATAATCAGATAATATGTGTAAATTTTGTATTTCGGTTGATACTTTGAAAAAAGTGACTTAGGCTTCAATGTGTTGGGTTCCACCAACTAGAAAGTGAAGTGTATTATAAACAACATAATTACATGGATGAAGTCCATCGTTTATCAGTACAAACATGCATCGTTAGTCCATGTGGTGTCACTGTTTTCAGATTCCTGTGCCATTGGAAACCGTGAAAGAATCTGTGCATAAAATGCGAACAACACTTAACAAATAACATTGTAAATCAGACAGCTTCTACCATAAAAACTGTATGATGTGGTATTTATTTAGTGAACAATATTGTCACATGTGGATGTACTGCTTAAGAAGATGCAAAATGTTAAATACTCTATCAGCTATACCTACTCCAATATACAAGAGAATTAATCGCAACTGGCATAAGGAATCAAGAGCCTGATGGGCATCAATATACGAACATGCAAATTTGACTGCGGAAACCAAATTATTCCTTCAGAAAATATAGCAAAAACCAAAGTTGACCTTAGTCATCTTAAACCGATCCATCCCAGTTACGTATGGTCTGACTTTAGAAAACCTTTAGCTGTGTTATCCAATGAATGATATCACTATATGTAATTAGAATTCGACCTTGACAGAATGAGGTCAGGATCGGTGAATTTGTATGTACTTCAATCCCATCACCAGCTGTATAAATCTGGAAAGTCCATAATCTCGAATCATATCACATTAACTAGAACTTGACCTCTATAAACTAAGTCAAGGTCAGTTAAATTAGAAAGGTTTCTGGTCATTCACCAGTTGCATATGTAGTAAGAATTTGGAGTAAGAAAAGGAGATTTAATCCTTCTAAAGTTATCACCAATAATATAATTTGACCTAGATAAAATAGACCAAGCTCACTCATCTTCACTAAACGTCTGACCCCTCGACAGTAGAATATGTCATATAAAGTTAGAACACATGGCTATAAACCTTCTAGAGATATTGTGTTAAAGAGGAACCCAAATGAAAAATAAATAAACTTCTGGGAGAAAGATATGTAGTTGGCATATTTTGTCTGAAAATTTTAAGATTTATTTTATGAAAATATTCCTACTGGCTGCTGAGATATTGTACTTCAAAGAAGTTTGAGTCAGATACAAATCCTGCAAATGAGCTTTGATGATTTGAAGTAGTGAACTAGAGATCAATAGAAAGACAAACGATGGTATATTTTCTTTACTAATATACATAGGACTTTAATTGTCCTTAAACAATGAAGAGGGACAGACAGATCGATGTACAGACCAGGAAGAATTGGCCTCGGGGTTGAAATCAATAGTCTTCTTCTGTGTCATCACAATCCATATTTCTGAACTGTACTTTTGTCATAAACATAACCATTTTCATTGGTTCACTGATTTATCGACCACAGTGACATTTAAATCTGTTCTTTTGTCCTCAAATGGATAGGATTCCTCTTCGACCCAAAGGCAAGGTACACCTAAGCAGTGTTACAAATCGATGACCTGGAATTGGAGATATCACATGCGCAACAGATGAAAACAGAGGAAAATCGCTATAGTATTAGATGCCCCTCATCGTCTGATGAATGTATAAACATCTGTAGTCTAGGAAAAGTTATCTTGCTTTGAATAAACAAGTCGTGAGTGACAAATTATGCTATGAAAGCAAAATGTGCTATATCGTTTATGTTGATCAGAAAGATGGACCCATTGCGACTTGCTATAGATCTACTTGATAATAGGTTCCTGTTACTTCAATACACTTTGTTGAAAAGCAACACGGAATTGATAATGTGGTGTCTGGCACTGTAATTACACTTGTCTTTATTGCACCAATGCAATCGTCCTGTCTGTGCCTTGTGCTGTCCTCAGTGTTATATAGGGTGGGTGGCGGGTATCTGGTTCCATGTTGTTTCAAAGAGTTATTCTTTGAAACAACAGGAACGCAACTTGGCTGGGTGGTGCTTAGTTGACTCGTTGTGATATGGCTAAAATATTGTTGAAAGCGATGTTAAATTCTATTCATTCACTCACTCACTACTTGATAATAGATGAAGTGTAGCTCATGGCTGTGTATCTACTATCCAGACCAGTACATCACGATGAAAGATCCTACTCTCTGTAATGAAACGAGATAATATAGAAAGGTATTTAACATGCAATTGTTTGGGACATTTTAAATTTCATTCATTTCACTCTACATTATCACAGTTGAAGGAAACCGTCTTGAATTAGACGTTATGATTAGTCAAGTTAGTGTATTCATAATATAACCTTAAATGAAATTATTAATATTTGTTTGAACTATTATTTCAATCCACAATGACGCATGGTTATATGAGACAAAACAGAGTACATGTAGATTGGTGCACCTGTTTCAGATCACAATGACAAACTAGTTGGACCGTGGCTGTATTTCTCGACTTGGAAATGATCTTCATACCTGAATACGAATGTATGGTAAATTGAATGTTTAGAATGTATATAAGATATAAGTAGGTGACCCGATTCCAGATTTCCTTAATGCAAAACAGTAATGAGCCATGCATGTAGCATGAGACATTAACTGAAGAACTATGCATGCAGTAGGCATGCGAAACTTATATTTGCAGTCCAACATGCCTAATTTCAAATGCAACTGTCGGTCTTGTCCACTGAAGTATCTTGGCCAATGATACTGTCTTTAATTGTTCCCATGGAACTTAATCCATTTTACTAATCTGTCGATCATATACAGCTAACAAGGCAGTTTTGTACTGGCATATTCTCCACCGGACTTTGCAATTAATGAAAATAAACTATCACAGAAATTTGTGGAAATAGTGTTTCCTATACACATGCAACCTGTTTGAAGAAAATAAAATGTTTAACCAATTATATACCACATGAGCAGTGTGACTAACGTCACAGGACCTACGAAATAGGGTAGGCATTAGGACTCCGACGCGAACTGAACTCTTGGAAATCCCCACCCTCAGTTGAAATCCTGCCTATATTAAGATGGCACTGCCCAAGTCAGAATCACCAGTGATTTTCATCAAAAATCACCAGAAATTTTCATCAAAAGTAGGTCAGCTCAGAACTTGTTGGTAACAGTCCCTTAATGCACCTTCATGCCAAAAATCAAGGTTATAATGTCAACGGTTCTCCTTATTTTGCCGACTAAAGGATTCGGATGGACTGACTCATTACCGGACAATTTGCAATCTGTAGCCTACTTCGTAGGAATAAGATAATTATCAGTCTGTGAAAGTTTAGGTGAAGGTTAGTGGAGTAATTATTATGTTCAGTCCATTAATACCACACTAAAAGTGCATTCCCTGGTACTATACATGGCAGTGTGACTATGCGTCACAGGACCTACGAAGTAAGGTAGGCATTAGGACAGGCACTGAGCTCTTGGCAATCCCCCCCCCCTCCCCCCCACCCCCAAGTTGAAATCCTGCCTATATTAAGATGGGCACATGCAGCCCAAGTCAGAATCACCAGAGATTTTCATCAAAAATCACCAGAAATTTTCGATTAAAACAGTATTGAATATTTTGTTGAAGATTAAAAGTGATGGGATTGAATGAATAGTTTACCAGTTACTGTGCTGATGTAAATCTGTGACACACCAACACAATCTGTGGCAGTGATTCTGTATCCCTTAATCAAGGAATCAAAATTTGAAATGACAAGAAAAATTTAGACATAATTACACATGTAATGTTTTTGTTTAAATTATATCCCAGTGTGATATATAGTCAATATTCAAGAAGTACAATCAAAGTTACTTTATCTAGTTAAATTCTACCCAAAGAAAATACATTAAGACCCTTTAAACATGCCGTCAATGCCAGATGTTGAGTTTTATACAGCTGTATATCAGGGCTCTGGGTGCATATATCATGTTTCCATACCCTTGATGCACACAACAGCGGCAAAAACAAAGCCTCCTTGGACAACCTATCTTTATACAGGAAATTCTTAACCCAGAAAATACCATTCTCTCTCAAAAGAAAACAGTTTACGCCAGGAAGGCCCTTTTTATTAAGCTAATTTTGTTAGGTAGGGGCCTACTTAGATTCAATAATTGTCATGAAATTTCTTTGGTTATATCTTAATTGCAACTATGTTTGTTCCTCAAACCTGACATGCTTGGGCTATGTACATGTATAAAACACTTTCATTTGAGAGTCCAGACATTCCACCATTCATGTGAACAAATTGTACTAAACATGGAACAATTAAATTCACACTACCCATTTCTACAGTATCAGTACTATGTTGCTATCTGTAGCAGTTGAAACCCAGTAAAACTTAAACAATTAAAACCAGTAAAGAAATTTGTCTGTTGAATAACAGAAAATATGGTATGGAGATTTGAATGAGTAAACTACTAAACAACTTACATGATACCAACAAAATGTCCCAACACAAGCAGATAAATTCCTTGGGTGGCTTGCAGGACGGCTTTGTTTCGCCCTCAGTAAATTTTATCATTGTTGCTCACAGGCTAATCTGAAGGATGATACCAGATCTTTCTATGTTCTGCTGGGTTATTGCACCAGGCTGACTTAATTGGTTGATGTAGGATATTTCATCATCAGTGGCAATTTGACCTAAATTTGAAGCCTGCATGATTTGGTCTGTGATGAAATGTTTGGATGTGAAATAGGATAAACGTTAGAGGCCACAGTTTACATATATCTATAACAATATACTGAATTGTGTGTATTAAGAATGGCAAGTTAGTAATAGCAGTGTAGATAAATGCACTAACAAATTGTGAAATTTGAGGTCTTTAAGACGACAGGGCTTGTGCGCGTGATCTTTAAGATGTTGTAACGCATTAGTCGTCTCAAGACACAGGGATCTTCTTCACAAAACCTAAACAATAATAGATTCCAAGGTCCGGCTTCTGAGATTTCTCGAAGTCTTGACAAAGTCTTTAAATGAGAGAGGATACAATGAAAACGTCTGTTGGATATTAAGCCGATTTATTGTAAATTCATTCCATGCCATTATGAAAGCTGCAGTCTTGTTCCTGGTAACAAAGCCATTATGAAATTTGGATTCCATCTATCTTAGGAATGACCGGCATCATTTGGTAGACAAACTATTCAGTAAACAGTCATTTTTCGGAACTGGAGATAGCAAATACTATTATCGGAAGCATGAGCCTCTGTGATACCTGATGGTACTGCCATCAGGGAGACCGGCTGTTATTAGTCTGACTATAATATGCCGTTCATTCCTTTATATACAACACTAGACATTTACAATGTCAATTTAACCCGACATGGATGTACTTACGGCTTCGGTACAATTATGACAGACATATCACAGAACTGTCGCATTCGTCAAAACCAAGGTTAAATCATTATACTTACATAAGCAGTTTCTACGTTATCTGTATAAATCTTAACTTTAAATTAATTCTCACAAATAATTGTCTTTACAATAACCGACCTGAAGGGTCATCGAATAATATTTCGGAAATAGGTTTGTCACAACACATCATAATACCAAGGTTTGCGTGCATACAAGATTCACATACAATTGGTAAATGGAAAGTCAGAATTGATACATTTTATATGGTGGTCCAGAATCAACATTTCACAAAATGATGGAAAATTAGCATTTCCTATTTCATTATCCCATCACGTTTTGTACTGTGTTATATATACAATGAAACATACAGCCAAGGGCTCCCAATGGGCATGACAGTGCACTCGCTGAGCTATCAATAAATAATAAAAAAAATAATTATAAATCAAATTTTCATCAGAATTCGGTCAGCTCAGAACTTGCTGGGAACAATGCCCTAATGCACGTTCATGCCAAAAATCAAGGTTCTAATGTCAACGGTTCTCCTTATTTTGCCGACGAAAGGATTCGGATGGACTGACTCACTGACTCATTACTGGACAATTTGCGATCTGTAGCCTACTTCGTAGGAACATGGCATTACTGTATATTTAAAAGCTGAATAATGGAAGTTCCGGTATTTGCAAAATTGTTTACCTGTCAGGTTTATCTTTTCCTCCAGCATAAAAAAAATCCAAGATACCTGTTAATGAAATTAATCGTCTGACAGATAGCTACATATCTTATGAGCTACAGCACCAGGTGGCCATTTATAATTCCCACCCAAAGGAAGCATTCATCAGTTATGCCGGGTCAATTTCCATATTAAACAGTATATTTATATTTTTAAAAAATCTAATTTTTGGCTTCATATATACGGTTGAAGATGAATTGCTTCGTTTCATTTACATCAACATCATACTTTCTACAATACTGAAATAGTTTGCGTTTAAAATACATGAGCAGTGTGACTAACGTCACAGGACCTACGAAGTAGAGTAGGCATTAGGACTCGGAACGCGAACTGAACTCTTGGAAATCCCCGCCCCCAGTTAGAATGCTGCCTATATTAAGATGGGCACCGCCCAAGTCAGAATCGCCAGTGATTTTCATCAAAAATCACCAGAAATTTTCATCAAAAGTAGGTCAGCTCAAGACTTGTTGTAACAATCTCCTGCTGCGCCTTCATTCCAAAAATAAATAACGATCGCCGATTTAATTTTACAATTTGTTAACTAAAGAAAACAGATTGAATAATAAAAAAGTTCAGTAGATTTCAAGCTTTACGTGTGAAAATATATCGATCTCTTTAATGGTTTTCAGTGCCCTTGTCCAGGATCAAAACAACTTTTTGAATCGCATTATTTTCCCAACAATACAGCAAATTTTTATATATAGTGCTATAGTAGAAAGGTAGCATTTATGTAGTTTACGGTAATTCAACTCAAGACCAACACCTTCTCTGCACAAGATAATAGTGATTCTATGTCATTCTCCTGAGCATAACCGGTACAAAGACATACAGTGGGACAGGGTATTTTTAGCTCTGGGTGATTTGACCTGAATTTGAAGCTGATGTGGCCAATGTGAAATAGGATACACGTTAAAGACTACAGTTCACATAACAATATACTGAATTGTTAGTTATCAATCTAATTTAAATCAGAATTGTTTCAGATCAGAACTTGCTGGTAACAATGCCCTAATGCACGTTCATGCCAAAAATCAAGGTTCTAATGTCAACGGTTCTCCTTATTTTGCCGACGAAAGGATTCGGATGGACTCACTCATTACCGGACAATTTGCGATCTGTAGCCTACTTCGTAGGAATGCATGATATTGCCATAGGGTTGTAATATCTGATTAATTTCTGTCGAGCAAAATTGTGCTAAAAAACCCCAGTATCTTTCGACGTGACCCTATGGATGTGTTGTTGTTCATCTGGAAATGCGCTCTTAAGACCGATGGGTATTTATCACTTTCGCTACAAGACAAAATCACATGGTGCTATATTCTCAAAATGCTGTTTGTTCTCATGCCTGAGACACTATAGTCAGGGCTGTTAGGAATTTTTTGGTTCACATTCTTCAAAAAGCACCAAATTTGGCCCATACACTGCACGAAAATCTCGATTTGATATTATTTAATATTACCACTAAATATAAGGTGAATATAACTGTTATATTTGCAAAAGTTTAAACGGACCTGTAAATATTAACATATGTGGATAAATTTTGCATGCTTTGAACGTACACATCAGGGCCATGGTGTACGTGTTTAAATGGAAAGCCAAATATAGACAAATGTATTTAAACGACAGGTCAACACAGAACATATATGGTATGATAATCTATTACCTACTGTAGTAAATAAATATCGTTGCTTCATTATTTGCCAGCATTGTAAATGTGCATCATTTGCCATATATTTCACTTATATGCGCCATACATTTGCTATTATATTTACCGCTTGTGGACATTAGATATTGCAGCTTGGACAGGCCCTTATGACACAGCATAACGTACACAGTACAGAGTTATGCAAATAATTATATTTTATTCAATTATATATGCCACACTGGGACATCAGGTGCAAATTAAACCGATTAATTTGCAGACTTTTAATATACGGCAGGTGAGTTGATAAATATTTCGGTTATATTTCACTCTGTGAGATATGTACTTCGCAGGAAATTAAATGTAACAATACTATTCACCATATATTCTCTACTGCATGGAACGGTGGCTCATATAATTGATATATGAGCAAAGTTACACCACATAGACAAATTTAATCAAACAGATGAATTTTATTAACTAAACATTTACCAAACAGCAAATACAATCTCACGTTTGAATAATATTTGATAGAATGATACAGACAACTGTATGTTATGGAAATGTAATCGTTTTATTTACAACGTTGCGACATCGATGTGAATTATTATTGAATGGTTCAGTAATAATTGCTGAGAATCGGTATAATTTGAACGTATCAGTAGCCTCATATAGCGCAAGCACATTTCGAAAACATTTGATGACACCGGGATTGAGCACCTGTGGTGACTGTCAAATGCGTATAGTTACTCAGTCATGATACTTGTATAAATAGTTTAGGTAGCACTTCCCATATCGAAACGGATTATAAAGTTTGGCATAATTGAACACAAGCAATTATCATAGCCCAGCAGATAGTGAAATATTATCTAGACAATAGATGCATGATCGAAGTTTATTAACTTTGTATATACGGGTTTTTCTTATATAGCGCGATTTTTAACGCACGGCAATCTGTTTTCATATTCTTTATACTGATTTTCAGAAAGTATGTAGTTGATACATTGTTAATACGAGTGCTTCATTATTTACAAGTCTGATGTGTTATGTGTACTTAAAACAAGTACATTAATTCCTTCCTGAAAATACAAAATGATTATGAAAAACCTCTATATATAATTCCTGGGAAACATATCTGGAAACATGATTTGGGTAAAACAATCAGCCAGAATGAGCCGGGGAAGTTGCAGTTCGATATAAGACAGCTATTGTAGAGTTTATTCAGTTAGATCTGCCAGAAAGTTCTTATCTGACAAGGTTTGTTAAATATTTAGCTTGCTGGATTCAAGGATCATTCGTGATTATTTAATCATTGATGTCTAATCGCTTTGTCACACTGGCATATTGTTAGCCTGTCTGTAGGCTAAACTTGAGCAAACAAATGTATGAGGCTTAATATATTATGTAACTTATCTGATGCCTTGTCTTCTCAACATAAAATTGTGGCTGATGAATCCAAACTGTATTTCGTCACTGAACGTGTAGTGATTAGTGGTGAAATGACTGGTCTTGAGTAGATAATGGTTCTGTTTTCGTCAACTTTTGTATAACACCGGAACAAAGCCTACCTATATCAATTTAACATTTCCATCAGTTACACAACAGAAACATAGCATTCTGACTAGGACTCACACTGAGACTATTATATTGCTTGTATACTGTCAGGCAAGATTACCAAGTAATACGATCATATTGTTCGGGTATTGGAAGTTACTCTGTTGATAAATTGCACAAATATGTTCATTCTTGCTCACTGTGGTTTACATAACATAGTCTTGTTACGGGCACATGCGATATGTCACGAGCACGGTATATCAATTCGAAATGATAATTCGACCTAAAGCGAGACCAGAGAAACAGCTTCAGTGAACAGTTTCAGAAGAGAAAAAAATTGACAAATTCATTGTATATGCAGATTTAGAATTGTCCTAATGTTTTTGCTTTCTCGTTCGTTTTAATATCACCATTTCAGATAATTTTGATACCTCACCGACCCTGCATACCAACAAAGAGTGAATTCACTTAAATAAAACAACACTGAATGTTTGTTTCCTCCTTTCGATATTCCTGTATAGCAGCGCGGTACTGCAATACTCATCATCCCGAATCATTATTCGTCTAACAAAGCCGAACCATGACAGGGAACGAATTCACCAGGACGAAGCATAGAAGCTCGACTCTGAATGTTTTGAGTTGATGGAAATAGAGAACTGATGATGACAAATATGAGAAGAAATGAATGCAAATTGAAGAATTACTTTCTTTTATAACATTCCAAAAATAATTACGTCCCCTGTGGTGACGTCTACTATTTGTTTTCCCCCTAACACTTTATGGAATATTACAAAGGGAAGCAGGTCTTCTCTTTCATTCATTTGTTATAATTTTAATCATCCTCAATTCTCTATTTCCATAAACTCAAACATTCAAATTCAAGATCCCGTGGGACGAAGATCATATTAGGCTGTTCGAAAAGCTTCGTGATCTCATGACCGTTCCGATGCCCATACGTATACACTGCGAAAAAGATTGTGTCGAAACCATTTTAGCACCAGAATTGAGTTGAAAATAACACAAATGGGTGTTAGAATAAACATAACTTTGTGGTACGAAGTTTAACACAAAACTATTTGAGCGAATCAAACGTCAGCCAATGTGATGTATATTTCGTCTCCATTGTTTGAAGTTACATGTTCGTCTCCGTATATTTGTTTTGACATTGGAGACCCCCGATGTAGTATCCTCTCGGAACTTCGAAGAATTTATCCTCCATCCTTTTATCCGCATAAACTAGGCCTTCCTCAAAATATACTGAGATACCACGAAGGTGGTGTATCACACACGAACGTCGTCCTTTTGATTGATTGAAATTGTAGTTTAAGGGCCGCTTCCCATTCGGATTTCGCGGCCCATCAACTCAATGTTTTATTTGAATTTCGCGGTACATTTCTTTGTTTTTAGAATATCTTTTCCAGCGCTAAATATATAAAGAAATAAATGAATAAATAAATAATAAATAACAATGAGAGATTAGTAGGAGATATAAATAGAAATAAATAAGAATCGCTATGTACAAGTTCGTAAGTCTCTTTCTGGTTTTTGATTAAGTTATACTGGTAAATATGAGTTCACTGTAATCGCGTGGATGATTCCTTTGTCTTGGTACCCTTTTGTAGGCACAAAGCCGTCCAGAAAAAAACTGGGAGAACCATGGGCGTCTTCAGGATTTTCGAATCGACTTCCCTAACGACGCCCTTGGGGACAGGGTGGGTTCTCCAGAAATCTGTGCCTGTAACAATTGCTTGGAGTATGTATCGGGGCACAGGACGGCAGGTCTACGTCCTATATTGCGTGAAAGTCAAAGGATCATATTCTGTGTTAAGGCGTCAGTTCGGTGTCATTTATGGGGTAGCGTGTCGGTGTGGTTTAGGATTTGGTGTTCTGGTTGTTCAGTTCGGTGACATCTATGGGGTAGCGTGTCTGGCGTGGTATAGGGTCGGGTATTCTGATTCTGGACGTTCTTGTGGACCGACGATGATGATCTTCATCATGTTCATCTCCATTTGGTGCTGTTTTATAATATTTGTCGTCATCGGTGTTCTGTTTCATGGCTGGTCTTACTCGTTTGTGGTCTTCAGTGTGCTGTGCGTGTATTACAAAGAATAGAAGAGTTTGTAGTTTCTTGTTTTCTGGTGTTATTTTTTGCCACCGACTGGCACTATCGTGATCTAAGTCACACATGATCAATAGCAATAATTAATTAGGTACTAAATATTATAAATACAAATATTATTATAATTAAAGCCGATTGTGAATGTTTGATATAACCTCCAGTCTTCTGCCCCTGCTAGAAAACCGGACGGTTAACATTCGTTAACGAGGGTTGGAAATAAGGGAACACAATTTGATCGGTGCTCATTATTAGGAGCTTTTAATTTGATCAGTGAATTTGTCTATGTTATTGCTATGGCATTTGATTGGTTAGTGTCCAAATTTGATCAGTCATTTCTGATCACTGACCCTTATTTCCGCCCCTGTAAAATAGTTTTGACGTAGTCCGTTCAGTGGCTCTCTTTTAAAAAGGACGTTTCGGGTAATAGCTGTACTGCTCACATCTACATGCAGGGCTGGCAATCTTAATAAATTAATTTCTACCAATGCTTTCCAATCCCTTATGCCGCTATATAGAACCTTACTTAGCTCAGCTTATAACATCACGGCCGTATTTGGACTAATCCTCTTACCCAAAGACCACATATCTATCTCGGATTATGTCGACACAATGGCTGGACAGCGGCAAAATCAAAAGGAATCCCAACTGAGTCCGTCAGCTACTAGGGCTCACTTTGCACCCCCCCCCACTACAGACCGAAACTATATTTTTTATGTGCTTTTCAAATAAGAAACAACTTGTTAACAGTCGATAAACTGGGATTCACTACCCCTTTAATCACTTTGACATTACCCCTGTAGGATTTTCATGTTTTTTCATGTTTTTTACCTTTTAGGTGTTTTTCTCTGACTTTTTCGTGTTTTCCTTCGGCTTTTCCGTGTTTTCTTTCGACTTTTTCGTGTTTTTTCTTCGACTTTTCAGAGTTCTTTTCTGTGTTTTCTTTCGAAAACATCGCGAAATGAAAAGAAAATGTGAAATACTTTCCACAGCGGTGAAATACTTTCCACCGCGGTAGAAAATATTTATCATCGCGGTGAAAAGTACTTTCCACCGCAGTGGGAAATACTTTCCACCGCGGTGAGAAAAATTTTCCACCGCGGTGAGAAATACTTTCCACTGCGGTGAGAAATACTTTCCACTGCGGTGGGAAACACTTTCCACCGCGGTGGGAAACACTTTTCACCGCGGTGGAAACTTTTACATCGCGGTGGAAAGTATTTCCCACCGCGGTGGAAAGTATTTCCCACCGCGGTGGAAAATATTTCTCACCGCGGTGGAAAGTAATTCTCACCGCGGTGGAAAGTATTTCTCGCCGCGGTGGAAAGTATTTTTCACCGCGGTGATAAATATTTTCCACCGCGGTGGAAAGTATTTCACTTTTTTTTTCATTTCGCGATGTTTTCGAAAGAAAAACACAGAAAATTGAACTCTGAAAAGTCGAAGAAAAACACGAAAAAGTCGAAAGAAAACACGGAAAAGTCGAAGGAAAACACGAAAAAGGTAAAAAAAACATGAATGTCCCCTACGGGCCACTGTACCCCTGTGTTAAAAAGTACAATTTTGTGACAATAGGGCGTAGGGTTACAAGAATAGTCTTATCTGCCATAGTTATTATCCAATCTTTATAACATTGGCCACATATTATTCAGCATTGATTGCTGCATCGAATATTTACAAGATACTATCACTATTTGTTGGGTATGACGTCACACAGGGACCATACATACAACAGTAGGAGTAGTAGCGAAAGCGGCCGTTTTGGGGGTGCGTGAGGGTGTGCTTGAGCGATTGGGGGACCATTCTTGGTTCGAATGCGTCGTGTGAGGTGTCAAAGTGAAGCCCTTGGTATGTAGACCACGAGTTGAGGGATCTCCACATGATCTGTGACGTCATTGGTGACGTCATCAGTTGGAGTAGTAGCCAAAGTAGGTATTTTGTGGGTGTGAAGGAAGGTTTTTGGGGTGGAGATGGACCATCCGTTGTCTAAATGGACCGTGTGGGGTGTCATCTTGTAACTCGCTGCATGTAGACGACGAATGGTATGGATTTTGTTGCTACGTGCTACTCATGCGCAGTTGAGCAGTAGTAACAAAGATGTCATTTTGGGCGTGGGCAATGACATGTTTGGGCAATCAAGGGACCCATGTTTGGTCCAAATGGACAGGTTTGGGTATTCTAGTGAAGCTTTCGTGGGATAGTCATGACAGGCGTGTTTTTAGTGGAATTCAGGCCAATCTGCGCATGCGCAGTTGGGGTGTAGTAAGTAAAGTGGTCATTCTGGAGGTGCGCATGTGTATATCTGAGAGATTGAGGTCCTATATCTCATCCAAACATGGAGTGTAGGGTGTCATCTTGAAGCTCTCGTGGTGTAGACAACAACTTGAGGGATTTCCATGTCATCTGTGACGTCATTGGTAACGAAAGCGGCCATTTTAGGGGTGCGTAGTGGTGTGTTTTAGAGACCGAGGGACCATTCTTGGTCCGAATGGGACGTGTGGGGTATCATATCGAAGCTTTCGTGGAACAGCGTCCGACTGGTCCGGTGTGTCATAGAAGTAGGGGATATGGCTAGCATGCGCAGACAGCAAATAGTGGAAAAGGGGCACTGGAATGGAATGTTAGCCTCGAGGTGAATCATCCGTGGTCCGAATGGGTCGTGTGGGGTTTCGTAGTGAAGGGCTCATAGGGTAGCGTCGGATTGGACTGGTGTGTAGCCTATATCATCGTTCTGCAAATGTGCAGTCTGACAGTAGTATAGAGCTCTTATCCAATTAGAAGCCGCCATTTGAGAAACTACAGAGCTCGGAGCTGTGGGATGGGTCGGTTGAGAAGTTGGAGCTCGGAGCTCTTGAAGTCGGAGCTCTCGGAGCTCTTGGAGTCGGAGCTTGGAAGCCTTGGCGATAGAAAGTGATGTCAACGCAGGCCTGTGGTGCACCCTGTACACTATAGCCCGTAGTGCATATGGTACACCAGGATGCGTGCGATAATACCAGTCCAATCCGATGCTACTCCACGAGCCCTTCACTACGAAACCCCATACAAACCATTTGGACCACGAATGGTCCACCCAGAGTCTAAAATCCCATTCAAGTGCCCCTTTTCCACTTTTTGCTGTCTGCGCATGCTAGCCATATCCCATACTTCTATGACACACCGGACCAGTCGGACGCTGTTCCACGAAAGCTTCGATATGATACCCCACACGTCCCATTCGGACCAAGAATGGTCTCTCAGTGTCTCAAACACACCACTACGCACCAAAAATATGGCCGCTTTCGTTACCACTCATACTGATGACGTCACCAATAACGTCACAGATGACATGGAAATCCATCAAGTCGTGGTCTACACCACGAGAGCTTCAAGATGACACCCTACATACAAACTTTGGATGAGATATAGGACCTCAATATATCAGATATACCCCTGCGCACCTCCAGAATGACCACTTTAGTTACTACACCCCAACTGCACATGCGCAGATTGGCCTGAATTCCAGTAAAAACACGCCTGTCTGACTATCCCACGAAAGCTTCATTAGGATACCCCAACCTGTCCATTTGGACCAAACATGGGTCCCTTGATTGCCCAGACATGTCATTGCCCACGCCCAAAATGACATCTTTTGTTACTACTGCTCAACTGCGCATGAGTAGCACGATGCGACTTCCAACAAAAACCATACCATTCGTCGTCTACATGCAGAGAGTTACAAGATGACACCCCACACGGTCCATTTAGACCACGGATGGTCCATCTCTACCCCAAAACCTTCCTTCACACCCTCAAAATGCCTACTTTGGCTACTACTCCTACTGATGACGTCACCAATGACGTCACAGATCATGTGGAGATCCCTCAAGTCGTGGTCTACATACCGAGGGCTTCACTTTGACACCTCACACGACACATTCGGACCAAGAATGGACCCTCAATCGCTCAAGCACACCCTCACGAACCCCCAAAAGTATATACTGTTAAATTTTGGGACATGAATTTTGTTTGAAACATGTGAACTAACACACAGGGGCTTATTACCGTTGTTAATTGGTTAATTATTAATTAGTTTGATTACACAAGGTGATTTATTCCCTACCTCGACCCTCCCCCTCTCTCTCTCTGTAATCAACCTAATTAACCAATTAATAACGGTAACAAGGCCCTGTGGACTAACATGTAAATATGCATGATACAAGCGAAATGCAAGTGAAGGTTTAATGCAAGCGCTCAGTGTTGAATCGATCGTTTCACATTTGGATATCCCTTCTTGCACACGCAGGTGCTGATACCATCTTATCGGTACCCAAAATGGTGAAACCACAGAAATACGAAATGGCACACTTCAACAAAATTCAAGTCAATGCTTTAACAATAAAACTCTGCCATAGCACTGGCAGGTGCATTGAGACAGCAGTTCACATCAGTTTTTTTTCACCCATTCTTTCCTATCTATTTAACATGGGTTTGTTAACATGTAAGCTTATCACTTATCCTATTGTTCCAAGAAAGGACCATTATGCTTACATTTATGATTATTCTGGCAACTTCAGGTCAAAGATAGACCAGTTATCATTGATTAAAATATTTCCTATGGGCACATGGGAAAGGGAAGACATTGGATGTATCAACTGCTGTACATGTAAACTGCTCTCTCAATGTGACTGCCAGTGATATTGGTGCAGCATTCACTCCGGCTTCTCGGTATATTGTTAAAGGAATAATTTGAATTTTGTTTGGGTCAGTTTTTAGCTGAAATACTGTATAAGATCATAAGACTTTGACATTCGATTTATTTTCAATGAGCGCAATTAGGGAGTCTTCATCGATACCCAAATTAAAGAGCTGTGTCAGCTGTGGACATCTGTTCTAAATATTTAGAACAAATTTTATTTAACAATGTAATGTTGAAAAGTTATGTGCATATGAATAAAATTTTCATACATATGGGGAACAGTCCTGCCAGCATAGCTTAAACTGTTTTTCTCTGTAAAGAGAGGTGGAATATCATGCCACATCACTTCTGAATGAAAGGTCACTTCCAGTAAAGGGGTTGCCATTGCAATGTAGAGAGGTCACTTCCAGTTGAGTGACTGGCGGAGAAAACGTAAATCTTGGAATTTCATGAAAAAAAAAGTGAAAAACACTCAGTCACGTGGATAGAACTGGGCTAACCCTGGGTCAAATGGGTCATGCAGGGTCTCAACTTGAAGCGCGCTTCAATGTCGGTCAGGTGACTGAAGGGGGAATCAAAGACTAGGAATTCCCCCCCCCCTTAAAACAGACTTTGCAGGGTGTACAAAATCTGGAAAATGGACTTCACATGAATCCATGAGTATTTTTTTCTTGTGGCGCAAATTATAGTGTGTGGATATTTGTTCGATCTCTTGCAAGCTGAAGCGTACTTTGGGAGTGGTCTCGAAGACATTGGTTGAATTTCACAGGAAAGTGACGGAGTGCATCACCATGAAGCATTGAGGTGTACTTTTTGGCAAAGGGTGGGCCATCCTGGGTCCAAATGGGCTGTGCAGGGTCTCATCTTGAAGCACTCGTGGAGTAGACTACGCTGGCGTGAATCGAAAATGACGTCACGGTTCGCATGCGCAGTTGAGAAGTATTATACTGAAAGGATATTTTGGGGTGCACAGGGGTAAATGGGCTTTGCAAGGCATCATATTGAAGCGGTCGTGGAGTAGACTACAACTGGGGGTTTTGAAATGGAGATGACGTCATGAAGAGTCCAGAAGCAGTAGCGAAGAGGGCATTTTTGGGGTGTTTGAGCTATACAGGGGCCATTCCTGGTCTCAATGGGTGATGGAGGGTCTCGTCTTGAAGCCCTCGTGACTACTAATATCCAAACCAATTGTATTCTCTATCACATGTGTAGTGTCAAATTTAGGACAGTATACGAATTGTCATTCTCATGTCATCAGATTGTATATTCCCTATTGTTATGTTGTTTATCGACGGTTTCGAGTTTAAAAACTCTGACGTTGGGAGAATGACTAATTGTGTACTACTTGACCATGATGCATGGCAAGTAAAATTATGATGTTTGTTATTTGTCTGTGAAAGGATGATTTTTATATAAATTTCCCAGTGAAAGCCCCACATTTAGGCAAGGCCTTCCCCGTTTTTTTGTTGTTTTTTTTTGTTTTTTTAATTTGAGCTGCAAGAAGCCCGTTTGGGAGATTTTTACTCATCGTATATAAATCTGTCAGAAGGTCCGGTTACTCACAGGTAGGTGTATTCCGATATGAATAACATGAGATAATAAATGTGCGCATTTTATCGAAATAAAATCAGATGATCCGAGCACAAACTTGTTTCGTATTTTATTAGTTTCACTATCCGTCTTATTTCATTTAAGGAACTATTGACAATACCTTTGTACCACTGAGTCGATACACTTTGTTGTCCCTAGATTTGGCTCTTGTACATGCATGCATTGTCGCCTAAACCTTACATCAAGTATGAGCCCTCATTCATATATTGTCTTTTTACCTCCGTCGATCAGACGGAGGTCTAGGAGCGCAACGTGAAATCTCCCGCCAAATAATTGTCATATGGGGAACCCACGACTCATAGGATTTCCAATAGGGATTGTCATGGTTCCCGACGAAATTTTGACGCACTTTTGTTGGACACAATTGAAATAATGGGGTTCCCCATTGCAATGCACTTCAATGGGCCTTGCTTCTGTAGTCGGGTTCCACCCCCCATTCACCGGGAGATTTAACATGGCGGCCCTATTTATCTTGGCATTTGGCAGTTGAATAATGGTTTGATTTTGCAGAAGCACCAAACTGATCTACCTGCGTGAGTCTGTAAACTTATTTTAAATAAGTTTACAGACTCACGCAGGCATATTATTTATCAGCTTTATTAATAATAAAGCTGATAAATAATATACATATACTTTTCGTTTCATTTATCCTAACAGTTTAGTGACATCCACATTGTGTGATGTGACACTTGTTGATGAAGAATAATTTGCTTGTTAAAACCTGATAATATTCTGAAAACTTATTCTGCATTGTAGCTGAAACAAAGGAGTGTCTACATTCCACATGTCGGCCTACATTATTGAGATTTTTGACTGATAGCATGGATGGAACCTTTCCCAATTTTTTTTTTTTTTTTTTTAGTTTTAATCCCTGGACATACCACTGGGCATTTATTTGCCATACGATCACATTTCTCATGCTTTGTTCACCCCCGTGATCTGGAACCAAACAGACATTATCACTAGATGAAATAAGGAGATCATGATATACATTTCAGGTTTTACCGATGCCAAATGACTTGAACAGAAGACAATTAGACAAAAAGAAAATCAATAAATAACTAGATTTTGTTGGTACAATAACACGGCCTTTCCATGACGGTCCCACAAAGGTATCCATTCGCTGTAAATTAAATTCATAACGTGTTACATATGCGATATCGATATAATGATAATTGAACATCATCCGTTTAATTGACAAATATACATAATGCCATACAATATACCACAAACAGGGCGAGAGAACCATTTAACGGCTTAATAGTTCGGGAAAATTGTTGTTATCCTATCGAAGCTACATTCTTGAAATTTTAAAGGCAAATACTGATATATATTCTATCAATAATACCTAAAAATAGTGATGATTGGAAACACACTTTTCGCAAAATTTGAATAAATCGTAAATTTCAGAAATTGCTAATTATCTCCCAGTCTTCCTGGTATCTTTTTATGGGTTCTACTGATGTTCTGTTACGTCATGTAATGACCTACATTCATGTGCAAGTTTCATCTTTGAATTTCGAACAGTTTTCGAGTTACGACCATGTAGTCGCAAAACTGTCCGTGGCCATATCTCAAGAACCAAGGTCAAGGTCGGACTGAAAATTTAATGAAGTCATACCTCTATCATGGGACACAAATATACCAAATTACAGATTTCTGCAGGTTGAGATAGCTGTTGAGAAAAACGAGAACAATATTTTGTACATTTTGTGATATTGAAGGTCAAGGTCACATCAGATCGCTTTACAAGCAGCTCCAAAAGAAAGACAGTGTCGGCTGTCAGTGTATTACTTTTTCAGTAAATGGAAGCCGTATTTTCGATATTTGGATGCTCATCACTTCAGAGATCAAGGTCAAGGCCGAGTTCTGACACAAGTGCTGACCTTATGACGTGATGTAGGTCACGTGACCTTTTTCAGACTGATCGCATCAGTCGTTCAAGAGTTGACCACCAAACTTTGCACTGATACGGAGGCGCTCCTAGAGGCCAAAGGTCAATTTAAAGGTTATACCAAATGACTCTATACTACTTTGCATTAAAACATACCCAGTAGTGTTCCAAACAACAAATTAGTACTTTTTTCTCGAATAATGTCGTCGAAGTGGGTTTTAAGACACGAATAGCACACATGTGGGGGGAAAACGTATTGGAGACGTGACCTCTGGTGCATGACGTCACAACCTGATTACGATTGCGCCCTAAACGTCATAGTCTATGACGTCGGGCATTGTTACGAAAGGTTCACCCAACTGTGGGAGTTATGGTGGCCCTCCACAGTTTCGTAGTAATGGCCCCGGTCTAATTTCATAATACGATAGACTGCCCTTGTTCTGCTACATCATAATTCTTCTTGTCTTCTTAATAGCTTATGTCTATAATGCCATCGTATTCCGCATTATCAACGCTGCAAACGAGTACGTACAAATCGAGTGCTGGCTTCGTCTACACGCTGATCGGGATCATGGAGTAAAGTTTGTCCTGCTTCAGTTATGCCCCTTGGGTGTGCCTAAAAATCGGGACTCATTTACGGGACGAAAATCTGACCAAAAACGGGCAGGTTGACACCCACTTTCGTTTGCCTTTTTAAGTTGAGACTGGACCAGGGAACGTGAGTAAGAAGTTTAATTGAAATCGCTCTTACAGATTTTTCTGGAAATTGAGCCGAATTTGACCATTTTTCGACATTTTTAAGGGGTTTTCTAGGAAAAATGAAGCAAGCATGGAGGAGAATGTTCGAGTTTAATTTTTCTATAACATAGCAGTGTTATATCTTAAAATAATAGTTTCATCATGCTCTTTCAGAAAATATATACATATAAGTGATTTGGGTTGAAAGTTTTACGACAACTGGTGGCCGAAAAACGGACCCATAGTCTATTCCATGCCGAATGGAAGAATCTCTGGAGTGCACCCTTTTTAAGGCATAATAGTGGAGTCTATGCATTATCTTAATGTAGACTCCGTTACGGAGCGGAGATGTATCATTACGCCAGATTGTTTAATTTTGACTGCCTACTTAGACCTGAAGCGCTATTTTCGGAAGCAGGTGGAAACAAAACCAGGAGTTCAATTAACATAATCCACAATGTGTCCATTAGTATACTATTGAGGTTATTGCATACTGTATTCCATACAGGAGTTATCTCCCCCTGGAATGAGATTTCGGTGGATATTATGGCAGAACGGGGTCCTATCAGAATGATATAAATTTGCCAGTGTAAATTTTCTTTACAAGGGAACCCATTTGCAGTCCATAAAGGATGGAATGGATGTATATTATTATGGTTTTACGAATTATTTCTCAAGTTTCTGAAGTATTTCCCATGTTTCTAGGAGAAAATTTAGTGCAAAATTACCCAATAATTTGACTTGGTTACATCTCTTATTTGCATTTTCCCGCGTTTCTGCTATCATTGGAAAGCGCAAAAGCAACCACGGCCTTCATATTGCCGAATGGATGACCATTATTACGAAGAAATACGTTAATTTTGAGTTTTGTTCTCGAAAATCCTGCTAGAATTGGCAAAAGTGATGAAAACAAAGATGGGGTAGGGGGAAAGTTATCGGTCGGATTTCCCAAAATAATATGTATAACTGGCAAGTGTTGTATACCGCCATACTCGCAAACACTCTGAGATTACGATACATGTGAATAATTAATTTCGTAAAAAACATCCTGCCCCTTAAGGTGGCCCTCCACAGTTTCGTAGTAATGGCCCCGGTCTAATTTCATAATACGATAGACTGCCCTTGTTCTGCTACATCATAATTCTTCTTGTCTTCTTAATACCTTATATCTATAATGCCATCCTATTCAGCATTATCAACGCTGCAAACGAGTACGTACAAATCGAGTGCTGGCTTCGTCTACACGCTGATCGGGATCATGGAGTAAAGTTTGTCCTGCCTCAGTTATGCCCCTTGGGTGTGCCTAAAAATCGGGACTCATTTACGGGACGAAAATCTGACAAAAAACGGGCAGGTTGACACCCACTTTTGTTTGCCTTTTTAAGTTGAGACTGGACCAGGGAACGTGAGTAAGAAGTTTAATTGAAATCGCTCTTACAGATTTTTCTGGAAGTTGAGCCGAATTTGACCATTTTTCGACATTTTTAAGGGGTTTTCTAGGAAAAATGAAGCAAGCATGGAGGAGAATGTTCGAGTTTAATTTTTCTATAACATATCAGTGTTATATCTTAAAATAATAGTTTCATCATGCTCTTTCAGAAAATATATACATGTAAGTGATTTGGGTTGAAGGTTTTACGACAACTGGTGGCCGAAACCGGACCCATAGTCTATTCCATGCCGAATGGAAGAATCTGTGGAGTGCACCCTATAGCGTGATGTCGCTGACATTTTGACGTCACAACAGGCATTTGAGCAAGATCGTAATCAGGTTGTGACGTCACAGGTCAAGCGGTCACAGCTTTCGCCGTTTTGACAGGGGCATGAAATTGTCGCACTTTACTGCTGCTATTTCCAACCTTGGGCAGTTTGAAAACATACAAAAATGTAAAACAAGCGATATAATCACCTCTACAACAATTTAGCACAAAAAAGCAGCAGATTTTGAGACCATTTTGTATAACCTTTAAGGTTACATGCTTTTTGGTCTATAAAGTCTTCATTAATGTTACAAGAATCAATGCCGTAGCTCATTTCCTTATAAAATAATGGGGTTTGGTAAACATTTAAGGGCGATAACTGCTTTTTCTTGTTACGTAACAGTTCGAAAATAAAACTACAGCATCGCCATAAATAAAAATCACGAACATCCAAGTCTCATATTGATCTGTTGTTTCACTTTGGCTGTACTCTGCTAACAAACAAAACGCCTTCAGGGGAGAGAACTCGAAAACTGCCCGTCTGACCTACTTATTTTTAGGCAAAATCTTGAAAGGCTTACATCAACAAAGGCTTGCTCAACAAATTTTCGCTTAAAACGCCTATAACTGAAAAGGTCAAGGTCAAAATCGAAGGCCGTTACGCAAAACTTTAGCCAAGTTAACATGGCTTCGTTCGTTCCTTTACTACGCCATGATGCCTCTCAATGAACTTACATGTAAACTCCGGGATCACACGGCTCCGTGGGTCGTTCGGCTCTATCCGGCAATAAAACAACCTCTCCCAGCTCTCTGCCCATTTGTTTTATCAAATTCGGCAAAGAGTTTGATTGCCGTGAAGAGCTCATTCGTCTGCAATCAGTCTTCAAACATCAACGGTCGGTTGAATTCTCAGCCATTATCTTCATACGGCCGGTCACGTGGGCACGATACGTTGCTGATCACATGACACGTACAAAGATAATGGCGAAGAATTCAACCGACCGTTGATGTTTGAAGACTGGTTGCAGACGGATGAGCTCTTCACGGCAATCAAACTCTTTGCCGAATTTGATAAAACAAATGGACAGAGAGCTGGGAGGGGTTGTTTTATTGCCGGATAGAGCCGAACGACCCACGGAGCCGTGTGATCCCGGAGTTTACATGTAAGTTCATTGAGAGGCATCATGGCGTAGTAAAGGAACGAACGAAGCCATGTCAACTTGGCTAGCAAAACTTCAGACATATATGTTGATCTTTAACAAACCTCAAACGTGCAGAACGAACCGTAAAAACGCTAGGCCGCTGACAAATTTGGACAGTATAATAATAATAATCCGTAGAATAACAATAGGTCTTTCCATTCGAAATGGAAACATGGAATCATAACCACCCCATTTTTACATATATAGTAGTTTCCTACGTCTTTCTAATATAAGATGGCAGGTTTTGGCACAAACACGAGTCAAACTTTCTTTGCATGACATGGCATACATCATCTGTCTATTGGACATATCGCATATATTATCCCCTAACGTGGTATGCATTTTGAACAGTAAATCGTACCGAAGAAGATCGTAGGCGGGGCATGCCGTAAGTAGCCTAATTCGGTTTCTACCACATTTTGGCATAAAGTGCACAACCGGTTTTCCACAGCTAAATTCTCATACCTGCCCGTTTCTATGTTGATTGGTGCTGCACCCATTCGGGATTTCGCCATGGCACTTCGGTGCTTCTTTAGCATTACTAATTCCACGTACGGTTTAACATGGGTCTCTGACTTAAAATGCCTATATGTTCGGAGATTACCGCTATCTTTACATAAGATCTATATGAATTACTTTAGTTTTTCGGGAGTTTACCGAGAGATGATTTCGTTCAAACCACTTTGCGAGACCATCTAGTAGAATATCTAAATCACCAATATTGTCTGCTATTACAACTATATCATCTGCATACAACAACATGCAGTTTTCCCCGTCGATATCAATACCTCGTTAGAAGCTCTTCAAATACAATGTTCCTGTTGCTTCAATGCATTTTGCTGAGAAGCAACAGGAACTTGATAATGTGATGTCTAGCACTGTAATATGACTTGTCTTTATTGCACCATGTAAGCGCCCTGTCTGTGTCTTGTGTGCTGTCCCCTGTGTTTTATGGGGTGTAGGAGGGTGTCTGGTTCCATGCTGCTTCAAAACTTCCTCTTTGAAGTAGCAGGAACGCAACTTGGCTGGGTGGTGCTTAGTTGGTTCGTCGCGATATAGCTGAAATATTGTTGAAAGCGACGTTAAATTCCATTCACTCACTCACTCACTATATCATCGGCATACAACAACATGCACATTTTAACACCGTCGATATCAATACCTTGTTGGAAGCTCTTCAAATACAATCATAAATCACAGATCATTAACGAAAAAATTGAGCAGTAACGGTGAGCGGACACACCCTTACTTCACATTTTACCTGAAACAAATCGGTTTCAATTACAACACATATAAGGGAAGTGGGAAGAGTTGCCGACTTCCTTTTCTTTGGCTCAACGAAGTGGCGATCCACTGAGTCTTATGCTTTCGAATAGTCAATAAAAGCTGTGAATGTAGACAGTTTTTTTTACGATTTTCCACTGTAGAAGTTAACGATTGAACATGATCAATAGTACTATGCCCGGGTACACAGCCGGAATGACCCAACCGTTAAAATCAAACCCTCCCATTTCATAATTCTACACACACGACCAGCAGGTGCTTCTTTTTTCGTCACAGGAAATAAATAGCTGATAGTCGCGTGTGTAGAACTATGGGAGGGTTTGATTTTAACGGTTGAGTGATTCGGACTGTGTGTTACACGGTAAACACTTCGAAATATTATAAGAAATGTACGTGATCTTAAATCAGGAATGGCTTGTAAATTGTTTGATGTATAATACAGTCTATACTCTTATGTGACCCTGCAACCTGGATTCGATTTATCAATATACCGACCCGGAATTTCATGCCACCATACGCATGAGCGATGCAATAGAAATAAAGTTCATGTCAAATTGTTCTCGGGTGTAGCAGATGTACACTCCAAAGCTATGACCATGGCTGTTTAGCTGAGAACTGAAGGCTCTCCAGTAACATACTTTCGATCTATAACATGAACTGTCTGGCCAAACAGCATTACTATATATGGCATCCTTCAAGCAGATGCAGAAGAAAAGACTTAATATAGCCAAAATTGTGCATACTATATTAAAAACATGCTGGATTGCGTAAATGGGCTTTATCAGAGTCCCCAGTCACATCCTTCATGTAATACGACGTTAATTTCTTGTTTGTCCTGAAAGCTAATCTGGCGAGTCGGGTTACATAGAGAATGCGCATGTATTCTCACTCCAGTCAAATGAAACGATCTATTCACATAGCCGCTTGCTCCTAATTCTTTGTATAACGCGTATCCCAGTCGTCAATCTATACGAGATAGATTCTTTATACGCGATCCTTTATGTAACGCGTAGGCATGATTGCCTCGTCCTGTAAAACAGTTGGTGAACTAACACGGTAGCTGTATGCGATCGCAGTCAAGTGGTGGCTTGTGAAATACGAATTACATCAGTGCGGAAAAATATAACTATAACAATATGTGTGACAAAGAATTATCGATCGTATTGGGATTTGAATCTTATAACCAAAAAATGAACCAACGGAAAAAGAAAAAATGATTACTGGCAATAAGAGAAATTGAACCACAGACCTTTCGATCCGGAAGCCGACGTCCACACCATTGCACTGTATTATGCTTTTCGTTGGAGAGGGTGAAAATAACGTATAGAAATCAACAATATCATGGAAACAGGTGAACGACATGTTCGAAGGCAGAATTACTATTTTTCTAATATGTACGCTACAACCTAGGAATATCAACGCTACAACCTAGGAATTTCGCAGGCTACCTGATATTTATATTCTCGCATTTCCATATTAATATGGAGCTGGTTGAGTGCGTAGTTTCCCCATGATATTAAAATAGTGAAATTTTCGGTTTTCGTCAAATGTCTGCTATAGTTTCTCCTGACCTTTTTCTTGTTCTAGTTCTTTTATGTTAGCCAAGCTAATGACCTACACTTATATGCAATTTTCGAAAGCCTCCAACCGTGAAAATGTACAGGGCCACAATTCAAGAACCAAGGTCACGGTCGGGTCAAGAATTTCCTGACTTCATTCTTGTATAATGAAGAACCTGTGTGCTAAATTACAGATCCCTAGTCCTTAAAATTTTTTTCTGAAAATCGAGTAAATTTGACTTTTTCGGCACGATAAAATGACTCCAAATATCGATGGTCGTGTAACATGACGCAAAATTGGTTCCACAGTTACATTTATATTCGGAAGCACGGGGTCATTGCCAACGAAAGATCTCATTCTTGGAAGTACCAGGCAAGAAATTAGAAGTCCGTACCTATTGCGGTTCAAGAGTTATAACGTTTTCAAAATGAGCCAACTCCGTCATGTAACAAGACATTAATGTAACTGCGAACACGGGATGCCTCGAGTGTTACAGCGTAAAGCGTAAATGAAAAAATGCTAATTATGCTCTATTCTTTCTGGTATATTTTGCTTGGTTCTAGTGTTTTTCTGTTACTTCATGTAATGACCTACATTCATTTGCAAATTGCGAGTTCGAATCCCAACAGTTAAGTTATGGCGCTGTAGTCTCAAAACTGTCATATCTCAAAAACCAAGGTCAAGGTCAGGTTGAAAATTCAGTGACGTCATACTTGTGCTACGGGGAACAAATGTACTAATTTACAGATTTCTGGAAGTTGTAGTTTTTGAGAAAAGCACATACAAGGCTGTTTACATTGTGTGATATTCAAGTTACATAGGATGGTTTTATAATTTGCGCCAAAAGATATTCAATACTTTGCTCATTATTATGTCATTGTTTCTTGGTTTTCAATGTGTTACTTTTTCAGTAAATGGATGCCGTATTTTCGATATTTGGATGCTCATCACTTCAAAGGTCAAGGTCATGGCCGAGTTCTGGCACAAGTGCTGACCTTATGACGTGATGTAGGTCACGTGACCTCATTTTCAGACTTATCGATCAGCCCTTCAAGAGTTGACCACCAAACTTTGCACTGATACAAAGACGCTCCCAGAGGTCTTAGGTCAAATTTAAGGTCGCACACTTTTTGATCATTAAAGTGTTCATCAATGTTACAAGAATCAATGCCGCAGCTCATTTCGTTATAAAATGACGTGTTTTGAAAATCATTAAAGGGGAGATAACTACTTTTTCTTGTTCTGTAACAATTCAAAAATATAACTACAGCTTGGACCATAGATAAGACTTACCAACCATCTACTTTCATTCAGATATGTTCTTTAGTTTTGACTGTACACCGTCAAGGTCAAGGTCAAAATTTAATACCTGTACCAGAAACATCAGCCTAGTACCTACAAATGTGCCAAATATCTAAGCTGTATATCAAACCGTTTGGCCGCTAAAGCAAAAACAGAATAATAATAATAATCCGTAGAATAACAATAGGTCTATCCATTGGAAATGGAAAGACCTAATAAATTACATAGAAAATTTTCTTGTCTTTGCAAGGGGGACATCAGACACACTGACAACACAGACCATTCATTCAAATTTCGCCTTCCATTGGGGAGGCAGAAATATTCCTCAAACACAGTATACATATTCTCTTTTGTGATCTAATTTTCGTTTGTCAAAATATTGCTCCATAGAGAAGTTACTGATATAAACAATCCTCTTCTAGATTATGATATACTGGATTATTATCATGCTCATGCCACTAACATGAACTCCAATCCAACCAGTGGTCAAGATCCATCATTGTTCTTCAGAATTCATATTATTGATCACTCATAGATTGGATTAAGTTCTCATAGTACTCAGTTCTCATTTCATACTTTTGCAAATTCTTGTAACATGCTCAGGTTCCAGTTCTATTAAGTACACGTATGAAAGGTGCGAACTGGTATGATGGATTTCATCTTGTTGTGTATGACGAAAGAATGAAATATAATGAAGGCCAAAAATATTTTCAATGAAGTGAGTTTTGATATTAAATATGTACCGTATACAATTGATTCCAACTTGCAGGTCATGGATTCCGCACTTCTGATATCAGATGCAACAGGACTGTTACACAATGGATGTACTGGATGAAATGGAAAAACCAAAACAGACTATTGAGTGGTTCAGCTGTGTCGGAAAGGTGTGGAATGATAGAGGTGGTGAAAATTCCCCCCCCCCTCCCCCTCCCACACACATATCATCAAAGGTCATAAAATTTCCTGGTCTGCACCAGTGTGGATCTGTACTTGTTTGGGTTTTTTTGGTTTTTTTTACAAAATTATCTCCCTTGACCAGGAGAGGACTTGAATGTGTCTGAAATGATTTAGCTTCTAGAAACAAAGACATCATGTCCTGAGTAGAGGTAAAACCCGAACATATTTTGATTATTTTATTCAAATTTCAATTCCACTTCTGGTATATGTACATGTATAAAGTACATACAGAATGAACTGCATACAGAATAACACAAAGAACAGGTATATGTATCTCATTACATTTCTAACCAAAGATCAATACCTGGGTGATATTACAACAATACCATGGTGTTATATATTGTTATGATTGGCTTAACTTTAGCTGCTGAAGATATTTCTAATTTGAGGGTAATGGGCAATCATACTAAATTTATTTTCATAACTTCATTTATTTTCACAATAAGCAATATAATCGAGATTAGCAAGTGAAGTTTTACAACATAATATGCATCATGGGTCTCCTTCAGTTTAGTGTAGACATATATACTCTTGAATATCTGTTACCATGATTCAGTCATAATATTGTCTGTATTATATTGATGTCGACAAGGATATACATAATTATTTGATAGTATTATTAATTGTATGTTATTTATGATTAACATGAACTTTTTATTTGCCGGAATCCAGCCATTTGTTCCATATGGGCAATATTCTCATCAGCCATCACCATTCAATATGAATGTGTACAAGTCCATGGTAATTGATACATTTTGGTGAAGGTGACCTGTAAGACCAGTATACAAAATTATTCCGAGCTCATTGAATCATAATCACATGATGCTGAGACAGATCAGAACGGAGTGTCGGTAAAATCAGATGTGTTTTGTAGAGGATTCTGCCAATGAGGATGCTATACTGTACACATACAAAATATGACGTGTTGATGTGCAGGGCCTATAGCACAAAATCACAAGCAAGTTGGTAAAACTAGGGACACATGGTCTCATTTCTGCCGCTAACGTGTTGATTTTGGGTGTGGGCGTCCTCTCGGGGGGAGGTGTGGGTGGGAAGGGGCCTAATGTCTCAAGCAGTATTCCAGGTTTTCCATCAATATACTCTATTCCATACCCCAATATTTCAAGCACGTGAAATCAAACAAAAATTATTTGCGGGGAATGTGACTTCCACATCCCTAGCTGGACAGGTTAGTGGGGAACCCTCAATCTCAGGTTAATTACCATTGGTGAAGTTAACGTCCAACAAGTGCAAAATTGAGCTTGGCATCCGGCCCTATGTTATTCAGTGATGTATTCCCCTATGGACCAGCGCTTGTTCCAAAGTAATACGACTTCATCATATTCTGTGATGTTTAATCTCACAAACTGCGCGCGAAGTAGAAGTCCAGCATTTCACTAATCTAAGGCATGGACGGACTCAACGATATTGGGCACCCATTTTAGATTTTCGTATACATTTTAGCATAACTAAAATATGACTCCTGGAACCAAGATTATATTTCGATTTACTGTAACGGCAGAGATTGCGATATTGAAAACGGTAGGTCGGTTTAAGGTGTCATACTATAGATAACTAGGCTAAAATATATAAGAAAAAAAAGGAAAACAAAACTTCTAACGTCAGCCGACGCTGTTTATGTCACTATATTGCAAGGCGGAATGGAAACGGACAGCATATTCCAGGTATTAATTGAGTTTCTAGCTAATAGACTTAGCGCAAGTCTACCACATTTGAAATGAACACAATTTTGAAAAATCATTATGATCTTATAAAAACTCAAATACTCAAAAACGGCCTGTCATCGACGGTGCGCGGACATCCCCCCGAGGACATTTCTCCCTGCTGACATATCCCACTTCATATATATCTCTGTACTATGAGTTCATACGAATGTGTAACAAAGTTGACTTTTTCTTATTTTTTTCTTGTTTTCTATAATTTGGCATGACTAAACAATAAATACGCAATGTAAGTTAATAACTATCACATAGTTATGTGATTCTAATTATTGATTCTACTCGAGCAGCAGGTTGAAATCAGGATAATAAAGCTGTCCGGATTGTTAAATGGTATTGTAATCAGTGGTTTTAAAGACAAACTGTATACAATGACTTTTCTTGTGCCATGCATGATTCTACTCCGGCAATGGGCTAACTCGGGATAAAGATAAACTAAACAATAGCTTCTACCTAGTTACAGACATTATGTAACAAACATGCTGATTGATTTAAATTGGTGATTAAATTTAAAAAGACAACATATTTGCAACAAAATATCATCTAACAATGATGTTTTTTTGTCTCCGTTGAAACCATGGGTATTCTTCGAAATCATGTCAATTTATTGAAAGTGACTTATTGAAAAGATAATCATCACAATCGCTTTATTTATAACTTGGTTGCATTTTTATTTTGTTACTAAATCATACAAATCTGGTTAACAGTGCCGCTATCTTAAATATAGCTGGGGAAAATTTATGTCCGATTAAGCTTATTGAAAATAAGAATAAAATGTTTTTGTCAATATTTTAACTGTGAAATAGTTTCACATTCGTATGAAGTCATAGCACAAATATATATATAGGAAGGAGGTGGAAATGTCCGCAGGGGGAGATGTTCGAAGGGAGAAATGTCCTGGATTTGCAATCGACACCAAATGTAACTGTTGATAATGTATAATTATGACTTTATTGATAATATAAGGAAATATTTTACATGATAATTGCAAGCGTGGGTAATAAGATAATGTCACCATCACAAGTTTTTTTGTTTGCTCTTGCCTTCAGACTTTGCGAATCATTGGGGACAATACATTATTTGTTATTTAAAAGCCATTAAGACTCTACCAAATAATATATAGATTATTAAAAATTCTTGCATTTCTGAGAATGATATCTTGCTCACAAATAATGAATGACTGCCTTTTGCAAAAAAAAAAGGATGGAGAATTGCCAGTACGCTTCGTTGCAGACAGTATACATATGCCGCGTGCCTTAATAGACCAGCAGAGATACGAAGGCAAATTGCCAGGGGAAGAAAGTATATTACTGATACCCACGGGAGAAGGAAGCACGGGTGCCCAGAACTCCTATCAACAGAGATACTTGATTCGATAAAAAATTAAGGAAGTTTCAGTTAAGGTGGTCACATCTTTACTGAATATATAGCTTGTGTGATTTAAGTATTATTCGTGAATATTTCCCATGGGATTCAAGTATTTATTCGTCAATATTTCCCGAAGTCTCCATTTACGGCACACATGCATGATGGACCTAACCTTTGTGTCACACTGGTCTCTTAGTCGGTTAATGTGTATTCAGACTAAGACTTATGTAAACAAATGCATCAAGCTTAGATATGTTATGCAAGTTCTTATCTGCTTTACGTATCAACCCATTCTTAGGGCTCCATTGTGAGTGCGGGATCCAAACCATGTTTCGTGATGTAACTTTTGTTGTGTGGTCGGTAAAGAAGAGTAAATTATCCAGTTTCGTCTGAATTTTGACGAAACCAGAACTAGATTTTCCTCACTATGTTGAAAAATTTCCGTTCATGTTTTGTGTATTTTTCAATCTGAAATTCTATGGTGTAACTTTCATGAAATCATTTCTGACCAACCTATATTGTCGTATCAATTACACCTTCGATCAGCTGAACAACCAGAAAGTTTCAGGAGATACTAAACATTCTCTTATGCCTCTCTTTAGGAAAAAGTGGTCCCATGTAGTAATGCGCACATTAGGGGAATATATTTATTTTAATCGGAATGCACACAGATATCTGACGCACTGCGAGATTCTCGAAAATGCTCTCAAGTAAGTTCATCAAACTCTTCCAGGCACAATAGCACGCAAACCTTGTTGATATAGACAGGCGCCGGTGTTTTTTATGTACGATTGTGTAAATCTGCATAATAGAGCAAAATTAAAAATCAATTGGGGTATATTGATCAGAATTAGCTTTGATATCACCATGTTTCAATAATTATCAATACACGTTCTCACTTCGATAGTAACTAACCTTCTTGCTTCCATCTGAATAGTTTTCACATGTGTCGCACAAGATTGGTTGCCACTTATGCTGAATAATGCGTTGTTTCATTTCCCCAAAAGAGGGATTATTCCTTGAGAAATATAATTCTAAGTAGTAGAGAAAGAAGATCTAGGCGTCCATTGACCTTTGGATAGCGTGACCGGTGTTGATCTTTGACCCTGCACATGCGCAATGGATTGAGCATGCCAAGAGAATTACGGAAAACGAAAACGAAAGGGGTGAGAGACTTACAGATTTCACCCATGCAACGAGACTCCTGGGACCTAGGCATGCGCCATAAGATAGTGTGGTAGGGGAGTAAGGGTGCACACGTTCAACCAAGCGGTGGCTCCATCTTTGGGCGAATGGAGAGAACTCTGAATGATACAGGAAAAACCTGGATGCCCATTCGGAATAAGACGTGGGGGTGACTGAACTATCGTTTTCTACAGGGTCCTGACCACTGTGGGTTCAGTGATACGCGAATGCGCATTTGGAGAGTAAGAGAGAAAGCGCATTTTGGGTGTGGATTGTGGGCCGTGTAGTCTACACCTGTCGGGAGGCGGTGAGGAGGGATAAAGTGGTGGATATAGCAACTTGGAAGGGTCAATTCCGGTAACTTGACTGGCGGGGGATTTCCCGGTAAAGTTTGAAACCGTTGGTTGATTTTGAAGCTCTCGGCGAGTAGACTACGGTTGAGGTGGTTTGGACTGGAAGTGACGCCATTGTGGCATGCGCAGTCGAGGAGGATAGAAAAAAAGAACTTTTAGATCGATCTCTAGGGAACATCTTTGCTCTGAATTGACCTTGTTGGATGCCGTATTTAAGCGAACGTAGAATAGACTACGATTGGAGTGGCTTGGACAGCAAATGGTCTCATAGATTACCAGAACAGTTGGATGGCATTTGAATACGAACAAGAGCGAACATGGCCGAAGATTGACGCTACATAACGGTAGTCTCTTTATATAGTGCGGCTTCTGACTGGACAAGAGCGAACACCGCCGAAAACAGCAAACAAGAATTGTAACACTCAACGCGGCATAATATAATGTGTAATACGCAATATTTTGGGCAACAACTGACTAAGTAGTAGTCATAGAGTAAATGGAGCCAACTTTCCCCCGGATGTAACTATGACGTCACAACTTCCCATGGTGGCGCCATCTGCATATTTTGACGCATGGGGGTGCCACTCGATCTGCCAGAGTTTGGCTGCCATCTTGAATTTTTGAGGCGGTGTGGGCGGCCATCTTGAATTGTGTGGAAAAGGGGATGTATTCGTCCGCGGTGATGCGGTCTGGCCGCGGTTTTGGCGGTGATTCGGTCTCGGGAAAAAGCTTCCGCGGAGAAAAAGTAGTCCCTAGATAAAATGGTCCGATGGGGTCGAGTGAGGTATCAAAGTGAAGCATTCGTGAGGGGCATCTAATGGGTTGGGTGTGGGGTTGAAATATCGGCCTTCTGCGCATGCGCGGTGGCCGAAGGGTATGAAAATAGCGGTTTTGGAGCTAGGGGAGCCCCTAATGGTCCAATGGGGTCGAGTGAGGTATCAATGTGAAGCATTCATGAAGGGGCATCTAATGGACTGGGTGTGGGGTTGAAATATCGGCCTTCTGCGCATGCGCGGTGGCCGAAGAGTATGAAAATAGCCGTGTTGGAGCTAGGGGAGCCCCTAATGGTCCAATGGGGTCGAGTGAGGTATCAAAGTGAAGCCTAGGTGATTTTATGGCTGGGTGGGGGCATGTAAAATTTTTCCTGAAAAAAAAAAAACGGAAAACGGACTTTATCGAAAAATCCGGGAAAATGCCTATATGGGGTATGGGGGTATATAGGTCGCCGGGCTTAACGGGGCTCGCCTGTCAATAGAGTTATCTCCCCCTAGTTCCAGGGTGGGTGTATGTAAAAATTTTCCTGAAAAAATACGGAACACGGACTTATTCTAAATTACGGGAAAATGCCTATATGGGGTATGGGAGGTATAGGATCAATGTTTGTCCCCCTGGGAAACCTACTTCTCGACATTTGCGGTATAGGTTGTGGGGTCTCGTTTTCTTAGTCTCGTCATTTAGAACATGATAGGAAGTGTCCCGGCACGAATCGGTGAAATTTTTTAAAAAAGTCACCGAGCCCCATATAGTTCCATACTGGGGTATAGGATCGATGTTTGTGCCCCAGGGAAACGTACTTCTATACATTTGCGGTAGGCTTGTGGGGTCTCGTTTTACTCGTCTCGTGATGTAGAACACGATAGGAAGTGTTGCGGAGCGAATCGGTGAAATTTTTGAAAAAGTACGATATAGCCCCATATAGACATATATATATAAATATATATTCCCATACTGGGGTATAGGTTCAATGTTTATCCTACTGGGAAACCCACTTCTATACATTTGCGGTAGGGTTGTGGGGTCTCGTTTTTCACGTCTCGTCATGTAGAACATGATAGGAAGTGTTGTGGAGCGAATCGGTGAAATTTTTGAAAAAAGTCACCAAGGCCTGGGTAGGCCCATAGGCCTATACTGCATGGCTATGGGTGTATAGGGCCATACGGGGTGGACGTGTTGGAGACTAGGTGAGTCCCTAATGCTCCTATGATGTCGTATGAGGTCTTATTTTGAAGCTCTCGTGGAGGAGCACTTCACTACACTAATGGTTCGTCCGTGTTCAATAGTCTGCGCATGCGCAGACTGGCCCGTAGTATAGAAAGTAGGCATTTTGGGGGTATGTGCGTGTGTGTTTGGGTTAGAGATGGGCTATTCACGGTTCGAATGGGTCGTGTGAGGTATCAATGTGAAGCTTGTGTGGGGTAGAGTCAGAATGGCGTGTTTCTAAACGCATGTCGTGTCAATATGCGCATGCGCAGTCTGGCCGTAGTAGAGAAATCCGGCATTTTGGGGGGTATGTGGGTGTGTGTTTGGGGTAGAGATGGACCCCTATGGGTCCGAATGGGTCGTGGAAGGTGTCAAAGTGAAGCTTGTGTGGGTTAGAGTCAGAATGGTGTGTTTTTAAGTGCAAGTCGCGTCAATCTGCGCATGCGCAGTTGGTTGTAGTAAGTAAAGTGGCCATTTTGGGGCAGTACATGAAGGTATTTGGGGTCGGATGGGCTATTCACGGTTCGAATGCGTCCTGGAAGGTGTCATTTTGTAGTTCGCGGGGTGTAGACCCTGATTTGAGGGATGTTCCCGTCATCTGTGACGTCATCGATGACGTCATCAGTAGGAGTAATAGCCAAAGTGTGCATTTTGGGGCAGAACAGGAAGGTATTTGGTGTAGAGATGGACCATCCCTTATCCGATTGTGTCGTGGGAGGTGTCATTTTGTAGCTCTCGGGGTGTAGACCCCGATTTGGGGGGCTGTTCACAGCATCTGTGACGTCATTGGTGACGTCATCAGTACGAGTAGTAACGCATGTCGCGTCAATATGCGCATGCGCAGCCTGGCCGTAGTAGAGAAAGCAGGCATTTTGGGGTATGTGGGTGTGTGTTTGGGGTAGAGATGGACCGCTATGGGTCCGAATGGGTCGTGGAAGGTGTCAAAGTGAAGCTTGTGTGGGTTAGAGTCAGAATGGTGTGTTTTTAAGTGCAAGTCGCGTTAATCTGCGCATGCGCAGTTGGTTGTAGTAAGTAAAGTGGCCATTTTGGAGCAGTGAAAGGAAGGTATTTGGGGTCGACATGGGCTATTCACGGTTTGAATGCGTCCTGGAAGGTATCATCTTGTAGCTCTCGGGGTGTAGACCTCGATTTGAGGGCTGTTCACGTCACCTGTGACGTCATCGGTGACGTCATCAGTACGAGTAGTAAGTAAAGTGGGCATTTTGGAGCAGTGAAAGGAAGGTATTTGGTGTAGAGATGGACCATCCTTGGTCCGAATGCGTCCTGGGAGGTGTTATTTTGTAGCTTTCGGGGTGTAGATCCCGATTTGGAAGCTGTGCACAGCATCTGTGACGTCATTGGTGACGTCATCAGTACGAGTAGTAGCGAAAGTGTGCATTTTGTGGCAGTGAAGGAAGGTATTTGGGGTAGGGATGCTTCATCCTCAGTCCGAATGCGTCGTGTGGGGTGTCATCTTGTAGTTCTCGGCGTGCAGACCTCGATATGAGGGCTGCCCACAGCATCTGTGACGTCATTGGTGACGTCATTAGTAGGGGTAGTAGCGAAAGTGAGCATTTTTGGGCAGTGAAGGATGGTATTTGGTGTAGAGATGGACCATCCTTGGTCCGAATGCGTCGTGTGCGGTGTCATCTTGTAGCAACGCCCGCCAACACCAAGCTCAATGCTTCAACGCCCCGGTGAAATAGCTCAGAAGCTCTGATTTTCTAGATATTTCATGGAATTGTCACTCATTCTTCGAAATGCAGTGACGTTCGTCGTTACGCCTTAACAGACCGGCGACAGTACAACAACAACAACAACAACAAAAATGAGACATGAGAGAACAACAACAACAAGAAGTTCTTTCATATAGTTTATTCTCCCCAATGTTACATCATACCCACGCTGGGGGAGCCGCGTTGGGTATATTTAGAGTTCAAGAAGACTCTTGTCCAATCAGAGGCCACCATTTGCATCTGTCATATTCGTTCCTGTCCGTTAGATGTATTCTTGTCCAATCAGAAGTCTCCATTTCAGAAAGTTCCATCTTCGGCCATGTTCGATTGAACCGTTTATTCTAATCATCGTCGGGCAGCCCAGGATACCGTTGAGGCAACATATCCTGAGATAGTTGTTTGTGCATTCTGAGTATCTATCAGTGCATGGGTGAATACATTCACCCGATGGGTTGGTCGGTCAGCTTGGTCACGAAAAACGTAACATTGGTCACACTCTCCACTGCCCACTTGGTGTTGGGGCGTTGTTGTTGGGCCCATTCCAAGGGATCCACGGTGTCCAGTTTCTCCAGCATCGTTTCTAGCGACACTCGATTAATGATGGTAAACGGTTGGTCAAATACCCGTATGTTACTGCTCGGGTAAAAATATCGGGCTTGGTCTGTGTCCTTATGCTGCAGCACATAACCAAACGCCAGATTTAATTTGAAGGACGTAGCTTGGTCATTGAAGATGGCTTCCACGTAGTTGCGTAGACGGGTGAGGTCAGTCAGTCGGAAATTGTAGATATCTTGAATAGGGCGATGACGGTAGAAACAGTGCCGGATCATGGGCCAATGGCGCCGATAGATGTCACTCACTGGATGGGCGTCCTGTAAGAGATCGCTAGGAACATTTATGGGTTCGTCCAGAAAATGTTCGATGTCGTCAGGCGTATGACTCGAAACCGTAACGCTGAGGTCCGGCTGGATATCCAGGCTCTTCTGAACTGTGGGTATAGGCGGGCTCTTCATCGTCGCATCACCAGTGGCGTTCGTCTCCCCGGGTTCATCTTCACTGGGTCTGACCCTCATGGGTGCCTCTTTAGTGGAAAGTTGTCGCTCATACCGTGGTGATGGACTATGAATCAAACGTTGGTGCTGTCTGAACCGACTGGGTCGTTTGAAGAGTCGACCACAATCGGTACATTGTACCGTCGCACCCGCGTGGAGTGCCCTCTCATGGCGCAGTAAATGATCCTCCCGATTGAATGACCGTGAGCAGATTATACAAGTATACCGTGCATCGTTGTGGATGGAGGCCTCATGGCGGCGCAAGTGGTGCAGACGAATAAACTGCTTCTGGCAAGTTGTGCAAGTGAACATCTTGGTGGCTGACACAGTGTCTGATGAAACGGCCAGGCCGCTTCCCTTTTATAGCACGCTAGCTGGTCATCTATTTTTAGCACACTCAGTTCAACTATCCCCAAGTCGAGGGCCGAGCCGTGACATCTTCGGCAACCTCCGTGTTTCTTCGGTCACCTCCGTAACGTCAACGATCAACATGTAGACATATAGAGTATGTACGGCATGTAATGGTATTCATCAGTGCATGAGTGACGTATTCAGCCGATGGGGGTGGTCGGTCAGCTTGGTAACGAAAAACGTAACATTGGTCACACTCTCCACTGCCCACTTGGTGTTGGGGCGTTGTTGTTGGGCCCATTCCAAGGGATCCACGGTGTCCAGTTTCTCCAGCATCATCTCTAGCGACGCCCGGTTAATGAAGGTAAACGGTTGGTCAAATACCTGGATGTTACTGCTCGGGTAAAAATATCGGGCTTGGTCTGTGTGCTTATGCTGCAGCACATAACCAAACGCCAGATTTAATTTGAAGGACGTAGCTTGGTCATTGAAGATGGCTTCCACGTAGTTGCGTAGACGGGTGAGGTCAGTCAATCGGAAATTGTAGATATCTTGAATAGGGCGATGACGGTAGAAACAGGGCCGGATCATGAGCCAATGGCGCCGATAAATGTCACTCACTGGATAGTCTTCGTGTAACACATCGCTGGGAACATTTATGGGTTCGTCCACGAAGTGTACTTTGCCCTCCACGTCGTACAAAATCTGGTCCAAGGTCTTGTCGTCGGAATTTGACTGTTGAATTAGGGCGACATCATCATCATCGGCCCTCGTGCGATGAGTGGGAGTTCCCCCTGTTTCGATATTGATGCCTACGGGCTCTTCTACCTGCAAACGTGGCTGCGGAACAGGGTGTCGTGTGCGTTGGTGTCGCAGCAACTGACTGGTCAGTTTGAAAAGCCGACCACATTCTTCGCATGGACGCTTGGGTACTTCATGGCGTGCACGTGTGTGGCGCTGTAAATGATCCGGGCGCTGAAACGACAGTGTACATATCGTACAGTTATACCGGGCGGTTCCTTCGTGCTTGGTAGCCTCATGGCGGCGCAAGTCGTGCAGACGAGTGAATGATTTCGAGCACGTAGTACAAGTGAACATCTTGGTGGTTGACAGAGTGTCTGATGAAACGGCCAGGCCGCTTCCCTTTTATAGCACGCTAGCTGGTATCATGTTTGGGCACCTCCGTGTCTCTTCGGTGATCTCCGTGACATCTTCGGTGACCTCCGTGTCCCGTGTCACGTGACCGGAACTGATCTTTGATCCCGGCGCGCAAATTGGCGTCAACGCCCGGTGGTGGTGGTGGTGGTGGTGGGAACCTCCGTGTGGCAGAGCTCTTGTATCGGAGCTCTTGGAGCTCAAAGCCTGTGGAGCTCGGATCTCAGAAGTGACATTTGCATATGACCGCTGTGAGGTCACTTCCGCTTCCGTTCACGTGACCGGAACTGACCTTTGACCCGCCTGTGTGTATGCGTGTGTGTCTGGGTGTATGCGTGTGCGTGCAAGTGCGTGTGTATGTGTGTGTGTGTATGTATGCCTCTGTGTGTGTATGGGTGTGCTTGCGAGTGTGTTTCTTGGATCGGAGCTCTTGGAACTCAAAGCCTGTGGAACTCAAAGCCTGTGGAGCTCAGAGCTCGGAAGTGACATTTGCATATGACCTCTGTGAGGTCACTTCCGCTTCCGTTCACGTGACCGAAACTGACCTTTGACGCCGGCGCGCGCGGTGTAAAGGTTTCCACCGCGGTGGAAACCTTTGCGCGCCGGCGTCTGGCGTTTGGTTATGTGCTGCAGCATAAGGACACAGACCAAGCCCGATATTTTTACCCGAGCAGTAACATCCGGGTATTTGACCAACCGTTTACCATCATTAACCGGGCGTCGCTAGAGATGATGCTGGAGAAACTGGACACCGTGGATCCCTTGGAATGGGCCCAACAACAACGCCCCAACACCAAATGGACAGTGGAGAGTGTGACCAATGTTACGTTTTTCGTTACCAAGCTGACCGACCACCCCCATCGGCTGAATGCGTCACTCATGCACTGATGAATACCATTACATGCCGTACATACTCTATATGCCTACATGTTGATCGTTGACGTTACGGAGGTGACCGAAGTAACACGGAGGTTGCCGAAGATGTCACGGCTCGGCCCTCGACTTGGGGATAGTTGAACTGAGTGTGCTAAAAATAGATGACCAGCTAGCGTGCTATAAAAGGGAAGCGGCCTGGCCGTTTCATCAGACACTGTGTCAGCCACCAAGATGTTCACTTGCACAACTTGCCAGAAGCAGTTTATTCGTCTGCACCACTTGCGCCGCCATGAGGCCTCCACCCACAACGATGCACGGTATACTTGTATAATCTGCTCACGGTCATTCAATCGGGAGGATCATTTACTGCGCCATGAGAGGGCACTCCACGCGGGTGCGACGGTACAATGTAACGATTGTGGTCGACTCTTCAAACGACCCAGTCGGTTAAGACAGCACCAACGTTTGATTCATAGTCCATCACCACGGTATGAGCGACAACTTTCCACTAAAGAGGCACCCATGAGGGTCAGACCAGTGAAGATGAACCCGGGGAGACGAACGCCACTGGTGATGCGACGATGAAGAGCCCGCCTATACCCACAGTTCAGAAGAGCCTGGATATCCAGCCGGACCCTCAGCGTTACGGTTTCGAGTCATACGCCTGACGACATCGAACATTTTCTGGACGAGCCATAAATGTTCCTAGCGATCTCTTACAGGACGCCCATCCAGTGAGTGACATCTATCGGCGCCATTGGCCCATGATCCGGCACTGTTTCTACCGTCATCGCCCTATTCAAGATATCTACAATTTCCGACTGATTGACCTCACCCGTCTACGCAACTACGTGGAAGCCATCTTCAATGACCAAGCTACGTCCTTCAAATTAAATCTGGCGTTTGGTTATGTACTGCAGCATAAGGAGACAGATCAAGTCCGATATTTTTACCCGAGCAGTAACATCCGGGTATTTGACCAACCGTTTACCATCATTAATCGAGTGTCGCTAGAGACGATGCTGGAGAAACTGGACACCGTGGATCCCTTGGAATGGGCCCAACAACAACGCCCCAACACCAAGTGGACAGTGGAGAGTGTGACCAATGTTACGTTTTTCGTGACCAAACTACGGAATATTCCCATCGGGTGAATGTATTCATCCATGCACTGATAGATACTCAGAATGCACAAACAACTATCTGAGGATATGTTGCCTCAACGGTATCCTGGGCTGCCCGACGATGATTAGAATAAACGGTTCAATCGAACATGGCCGAAGATGGAACTTTCTGAAATGGAGACTTCTGATTGGACAAGAATACATCTAACGGACAGGAACGAATATGACAGATGCAAATGGTGGCCTCTGATTGGACAAGAGTCTTCTTGAATTGTAAATATACCCAACGCGGCTCCCCTAGCGTGGGTATGATGTAACATTGGGGAGAATAAACTATATGAAAGAACTTCTTGTTGTTGTTGTTCTCTCATGTCTCATTTTTGTTGTTGTTGTTGTTGTTGTTGTACTGTCTCCGGTCTGTTAAGCCGTAACGACGAACGTCACTGCATTTCGAAGAATGAGTGACAATTCCATGAAATATCTAGAAAATCAGAGCTTCTGAGCTATTTCACCAGGGCGTTGAAGCATTGAGCTTGGTGTTGGCGGGCGTTGCTACAAGATGACACCGCACACGACGCATTCGGACCAAGGATGGTCCATCTCTACACCAAATACCATCCTTCACTGCCCCAAAATGCTCACTTTCGCTACTACTCCTACTGATGACGTCACCAATGACGTCACAGATGCTGTGGGCAGCCCTCAAATCGAGGTCTGCACGCCGAAAACTACAAGATGACACCCCACACGACGCATTCGGATTGAGGATGAAGCATCCCTACCCCAAATACCTTCCTTCACTTCCACAAAATGCACACTTTCGCTACTACTCGTACTGATGACGTCACCAATGACGTCACAGATGCTGTGCACAGCTTCCAAATCGGGATCTACACCCCGAAAGCTACAAAATAACACCTCCCAGGACGCATTCGGACCAAGGATGGTCCATCTCTACATCAAATACCTTCCTTTCACTGCTCCAAAATGCCCACTTTACTTACTACTCGTACTGATGACGTCACCGATGACGTCACAGGTGACGTGAACAGCCCTCAAATCGAGGTCTGCACCCCGAGAGCTACAAGATGATACCTTCCAGGACGCATTCAAACCGTGAATAGCCCATGTCGACCCCAAATACCTTCCTTTCACTGCTCCAAAATGGCCACTTTACTTACTACAACCAACTGCGCATGCGCAGATTAACGCGACTTGCACTTAAAAACACACCATTCTGACTCTAACCCACACAAGCTTCACTTTGACACCTTTCACGACCCATTCGGACCCATAGGGGTCCATCTCTACCCCAAACACACACCCACATACCCCAAAAATGCCTGCTTTCTCTACTACGGCCAGACTGCGCATGCGCATATTGACGCGACATGCGTTACTACTCGTACTGATGACGTCACCAATGACGTCACAGATGCTGTGAACAGCCCCCCAAATCGGGGTCTACACCCCGAGAGCTACAAAATGACACCTCCCACGACACAATCGGATAAGGGATGACCCATCTCTACACCTTCCTGTTCTGCCCCAAAATGCACACTTTGGCTATTACTCCTACTGATGACGTCATCGATGACGTCACAGATGACGGGAACATCCCTCAAATCAGGGTCTACACCCCGCGAACTACAAAATGACACCTTCCAGGACGCATTCGAACCGTGAATAGCCCATCCGACCCCAAATACCTTCATGTACTGCCCCAAAATGGCCACTTTACTTACTACAACCAACTGCGCATGCGCAGATTGACGCGACTTGCACTTAAAAACACACCATTCTGACTCTAACCCACACAAGCTTCACTTTGACACCTTCCACGACCCATTCGGACCCATAGGGGTCCATCTCTACCCCAAACACACACCCACATACCCCCCAAAATGCCGGATTTCTCTACTACGGCCAGACTGCGCATGCGCATATTGACGCGACATGCGTTTAGAAACACGCCATTCTGACTCTACCCCACACAAGCTTCACATTGATACCTCACACGACCCATTCGAACCGTGAATAGCCCATCTCTAACCCAAACACACACACACATACCCCCAAAATGCCTACTTTCTATACTACGGGCCAGTCTGCGCATGCGCAGACTATTGAACACGGACGAACCATTAGTGTAGTCAAGTGCTCCTCCACGAGAGCTTCAAATAAGACCTCACTCGACCCCATTGGACCATTAGGGACTCACCTAGACTCCAACATGTCCACCCCGTATGGGCCTATACACCCATAGCCATGCAGTATAGACCTATGGGCCTACCCAGGCCTCGGTGACTTTTTTCAAAAATTTCACCGATTCGCTCCGGGACACTTCCTATCGTGTTCTAAATGACGAGACGTGAAAAACAAATCCAAACAACCCTACCGCAAATGTATAGAAGTGGGTTTCCCAGTAGGATAAACATTGAACCTATACCCTCAGTATGGGAATATATATTTATATATATATGTCTATATGGGGCTATATCGTACTTTTTCAAAAAATTCACCGATTCGCTCCGCAACACTTCCTATCCTGTTCTACAAAACGAGACCCCACAACCCTACCGCAAATGTATAAAAGTGCGTTTCCCAGGGGGACAAACATCGATCCTATACCCCCAGTATGGGACTATATGGGGCTATATCGTACTTTTTCAAAAAAATCACCGATTCGTGCCGGGACACTTCTTATCATGTTTGTCTTGACGAGACTAAGAAAACGAGACCCCACAACCTATACCGCAAATGTCGAGAAGTAGGTTTCCCAGGATGGTCCTATACCCCCCATACCCCATATAGGCATTTTCCGTAATTTAGGATAAAGTCCGTGTTCCGTATTTTTCAGGAAAAATTTTACATACACCCACCCTGGAACTAGGGGGAGATAACTCTATTGATAGGCCAGCCCCGTTAAGCCCGGCGACCTATATACCCCCATACCCCATATAGGCATTTTCCCGGATTTTTCGATAAAGTCCGTTTTCCGTTTTTTTTCAGGAAAAATTTTACATGCACCCACCCAGCCATAAAATACCCCTTCACCTAGGCTTCACTTTGATACCTCACTCGACCCCATTGGACCATTAGGGGCTCCCTAGCTCCAACACGGCTATTTTCATACCCTTGGGCCACCGCGCATGCGCAGAATGCCGATATTTCAACCCCACACCCAGTCCATTAGATGCCCCTTCATGAATGCTTCACATTGATACCTCACTCGACCCCATTGGACCATTAGGGGCTCCCCTAGCTCCAAAACCGCTATTTTCATACCCTTCGGCCACCGCGCATGCGCAGAAGGCCGATATTTCAACCCCACACCCAACCCATTAGATGCCCCTCACGAATGCTTCACTTTGATACCTCACTCGACCCCATCGGACCATTTTATCTAGGGACTACTTTTTCTCCGCGGAAGCTTTTTCCCGAGACCGAATCACCGCCAAAACCGCGGCCAGACCGCATCACCGCGGACGAATACATCCCCTTTTCCACACAATTCAAGATGGCCGCCCACACCGCCTCAAAAATTCAAGATGGCAGCCAAACTCTGGCAGATCGAGTGGCACCCCCATGCGTCAAAATATGCAGATGGCGCCACCATGGGAAGTTGTGACGTCATAGTTACATCCGGGGGAAAGTTGGCTCCATTTACTCTATGACTACTACTTAGTCAGTTGTTGCCCAAAATATTGCGTATTACACATTATATTATGCCGCGTTGAGTGTTACAATTCTTGTTTGCTGTTTTCGGCGGTGTTCGCTCTTGTCCAGTCAGAAGCCGCACTATATAAAGAGACTACCGTTATGTAGCGTCAATCTTCGGCCATGTTCGCTCTTGTTCGTATTCAAATGCCATCCAACTGTTCTGGTAATCTATGAGACCATTTGCTGTCCAAGCCACTCCAATCGTAGTCTATTCTACGTTCGCTTAAATACGGCATCCAACAAGGTCAATTCAGAGCAAAGATGTTCCCTAGAGATCGATCTAAAAGTTCTTTTTTTCTATCCTCCTCGACTGCGCATGCCACAATGGCGTCACTTCCAGTCCAAACCACCTCAACCGTAGTCTACTCGCCGAGAGCTTCAAAATCAACCAACGGTTTCAAACTTTACCGGGAAATCCCCCGCCAGTCAAGTTACCGGAATTGACCCTTCCAAGTTGCTATATCCACCACTTTATCCCTCCTCACCGCCTCCCGACAGGTGTAGACTACACGGCCCACAATCCACACCCAAAATGCGCTTTCTCTCTTACTCTCCAAATGCGCATTCGCGTATCACTGAACCCACAGTGGTCAGGACCCTGTAGAAAACGATAGTTCAGTCACCCCCACGTCTTATTCCGAATGGGCATCCAGGTTTTTCCTGTATCATTCAGAGTTCTCTCCATTCGCCCAAAGATGGAGCCACCGCTTGGTTGAACGTGTGCACCCTTACTCCCCTACCACACTATCTTATGGCGCATGCCTAGGTCCCAGGAGTCTCGTTGCATGGGTGAAATCTGTAAGTCTCTCACCCCTTTCGTTTTCGTTTTCCGTAATTCTCTTGGCATGCTCAATCCATTGCGCATGTGCAGGGTCAAAGATCAACACCGGTCACGCTATCCAAAGGTCAATGGACGCCTAGATCTTCTTTCTCTACTACTTAGAATTATATTTCTCAAGGAATAATCCCTCTTTTGGGGAAATGAAACAACGCATTATTCAGCATAAGTGGCAACCAATCTTGTGCGACACATGTGAAAACTATTCAGATGGAAGCAAGAAGGTTAGTTACTATCGAAGTGAGAACGTGTATTGATAATTATTGAAACATGGTGATATCAAAGCTAATTCTGATCAATATACCCCAATTGATTTTTAATTTTGCTCTATTATGCAGATTTACACAATCGTACATAAAAAACACCGGCGCCTGTCTATATCAACAAGGTTTGCGTGCTATTGTGCCTGGAAGAGTTTGATGAACTTACTTGAGAGCATTTTCGAGAATCTCGCAGTGCGTCAGATATCTGTGTGCATTCCGATTAAAATAAATATATTCCCCTAATGTGCGCATTACTACATGGGACCACTTTTTCCTAAAGAGAGGCATAAGAGAATGTTTAGTATCTCCTGAAACTTTCTGGTTGTTCAGCTGATCGAAGGTGTAATTGATACGACAATATAGGTTGGTCAGAAATGATTTCATGAAAGTTACACCATAGAATTTCAGATTGAAAAATACACAAAACATGAACGGAAATTTTTCAACATAGTGAGGAAAATCTAGTTCTGGTTTCGTCAAAATTCAGACGAAACTGGATAATTTACTCTTCTTTACCGACCACACAACAAAAGTTACATCACGAAACATGGTTTGGATCCCGCACTCACAATGGAGCCCTAAGAATGGGTTGATACGTAAAGCAGATAAGAACTTGCATAACATATCTAAGCTTGATGCATTTGTTTACATAAGTCTTAGTCTGAATACACATTAACCGACTAAGAGACCAGTGTGACACAAAGGTTAGGTCCATCATGCATGTGTGCCGTAAATGGAGACTTCGGGAAATATTGACGAATAAATACTTGAATCCCATGGGAAATATTCACGAATAATACTTAAATCACACAAGCTATATATTCAGTAAAGATGTGACCACCTTAACTGAAACTTCCTTAATTTTTTATCGAATCAAGTATCTCTGTTGATAGGAGTTCTGGGCACCCGTGCTTCCTTCTCCCGTGGGTATCAGTAATATACTTTCTTCCCCTGGCAATTTGCCTTCGTATCTCTGCTGGTCTATTAAGGCACGCGGCATATGTATACTGTCTGCAACGAAGCGTACTGGCAATTCTCCATCCTTTTTTTTTTGCAAAAGGCAGTCATTCATTATTTGTGAGCAAGATATCATTCTCAGAAATGCAAGAATTTTTAATAATCTATATATTATTTGGTAGAGTCTTAATGGCTTTTAAATAACAAATAATGTATTGTCCCCAATGATTCGCAAAGTCTGAAGGCAAGAGCAAACAAAAAAACTTGTGATGGTGACATTATCTTATTACCCACGCTTGCAATTATCATGTAAAATATTTCCTTATATTATCAATAAAGTCATAATTATACATTATCAACAGTTACATTTGGTGTCGATTGCAAATCCAGGACATTTCTCCCTTCGAACATCTCCCCCTGCGGACATTTCCACCTCCTTCCTATATATATATTTGTGCTATGACTTCATACGAATGTGAAACTATTTCACAGTTAAAATATTGACAAAAACATTTTATTCTTATTTTCAATAAGCTTAATCGGACATAAATTTTCCCCAGCTATATTTAAGATAGCGGCACTGTTAACCAGATTTGTATGATTTAGTAACAAAATAAAAATGCAACCAAGTTATAAATAAAGCGATTGTGATGATTATCTTTTCAATAAGTCACTTTCAATAAATTGACATGATTTCGAAGAATACCCATGGTTTCAACGGAGACAAAAAAACATCATTGTTAGATGATATTTTGTTGCAAATATGTTGTCTTTTTAAATTTAATCACCAATTTAAATCAATCAGCATGTTTGTTACATAATGTCTGTAACTAGGTAGAAGCTATTGTTTAGTTTATCTTTATCCCGAGTTAGCCCATTGCCGGAGTAGAATCATGCATGGCACAAGAAAAGTCATTGTATACAGTTTGTCTTTAAAACCACTGATTACAATACCATTTAACAATCCGGACAGCTTTATTATCCTGATTTCAACCTGCTGCTCGAGTAGAATCAATAATTAGAATCACATAACTATGTGATAGTTATTAACTTACATTGCGTATTTATTGTTTAGTCATGCCAAATTATAGAAAACAAGAAAAAAATAAGAAAAAGTCAACTTTGTTACACATTCGTATGAACTCATAGTACAGAGATATATATGAAGTGGGATATGTCAGCAGGGAGAAATGTCCTCGGGGGGATGTCCGCGCACCGTCGATGACAGGCCGTTTTTGAGTATTTGAGTTTTTATAAGATCATAATGATTTTTCAAAATTGTGTTCATTTCAAATGTGGTAGACTTGCGCTAAGTCTATTAGCTAGAAACTCAATTAATACCTGGAATATGCTGTCCGTTTCCATTCCGCCTTGCAATATAGTGACATAAACAGCGTCGGCTGACGTTAGAAGTTTTGTTTTCCTTTTTTTTCTTATATATTTTAGCCTAGTTATCTATAGTATGACACCTTAAACCGACCTACCGTTTTCAATATCGCAATCTCTGCCGTTACAGTAAATCGAAATATAATCTTGGTTCCAGGAGT
>JAVTVY010021011.1:0-76489 GCA_036873755.1 Hanleya hanleyi
GGTCTGCATTGGAAGATGCCGTGGTAGATGTGGATGAAGTGCTTATCAAGCGGTCATTTACCATGGACACTGTGGAAGCCCACGAAGAAAATCAGAAAGAAACTCCGGCCCAAGATACACCCGTTATAAATAAACGATAGAGCCAGGGTCCATCATCATTTTGTCACCATGAAGTGCTGGGAGAAGGTGTTGGATAACTTATACTACAGTCCCGACAGTCCGGCAGCCTATAGTGCATTGTCGGCTCTCTATCGAGCGGCCAAACCCCAGGGGGTACAACGTGCCCAAGTCCGAGATTGGTTAAGAAAACAAGACACCTATACCTTACATCGATCTGTCCGTCGTCATTTTCTACGGAACCGGGTCATCGTGGGAGGAACAGATGCCCAGTGGCAAGCGGAATTTGGTCGATATGAGCGCCTTTGCCAAACACAACGATGGGAATCGGTATATCTTGACGTGCATCGATATCCTATCGAAGTATGCGTGGGTGGTACCCATCCGGACGAAAACGGGGGCGAATCTCATAGCGGCGTTCAAAGACATCTTCAAGACCGGGCGCAAACCTTTTGTATTTGCAAACCGACGAAGGCACGGAATTCCTCAACAGACCGTTCCAACAGTTTCTGAAAGCCCAGAAGGTGTTTTTTTCCATACGTACAACGAGACCAAGGCTTCCGTGGTGGAAAGGTTCAACAGGACATTCAAAGGCCGCATGTATAAATATTTCATCTATAAGAATACAAGGCGGTACATCGATGTTCTCCCGAAACTGGTGAGGGGTTACAATCGAGCCTATCATCGGAGTATAGAGAGAGCCCCCATTACCGTGACCCAAAGCAATGAAGCCCAAGTCCGGCGTGTTGTGCCCCAGCCATCGCAGCGAACGACGAAGGCGGAGTACAAGGTCGGGGACCCTGTACGGATCAGTAAAAGTCAAGGGCAAGTTCGAGAAAAGTTACTTGGCCCAACTGGAGCGATGAGCACTTCCTGATTAAACGGCGCCTACCCCGACAGCGGCGAGTCTATGAACTGGAAGATCTTCAAGGGGAACCGTTGCTAGGGACGTTTACGAGACGGAATTACAGCCTGTCGTAAAAACACAGCAAGACTACTACACGGTGGAGCAGATTTTGAAAACGGAACGTCGACGGGGCAAACTGTTTCATTTCGTCAAATGGCAAGGCTGGCCCAGTTCTTTCAATTCCTGGGTCGCGGCCAACCAGGTGAAACGACTATAAAGCCAAACACCACTGCCGTCCTCCTTCATTCCACGTCCGACCACAGTGCTATGGACCAACAGCAGCTGTCTCTGAACAAAGCGTCTCCCAAAACGCGCAAAGCGCAAGCGGGCTTTGTGGTGATAGTGCTAACCCTGCTGAGTGTGCTGTACGGAGGTGTGTTTTACGACGTAGCCTATGTCAGCACGTTACTTAACCAATTGAGAACACCAGCCACCAGTGAAACCGGTCTACAGAGAGCACCAGTCAACCCCGTATCGAGCCCAGTCACCACCACCACACCCCGTGTACAAGCCACGTCAAGCTCCACACCAAGCTCTACATCCCTGACAGTGTACAGACAACGACGACCGACGTTGTACCCACCACTCCAGTTCACTCGTACCAAATTTACAAGAGCGGGTTACCACGACAACGGATACACCTCGAACCATGGACCCACGGTGGCAGCATCCCTTCACGTGTCTCATCGCAGGACCGACGGGATCCGGCAAAACGCACTTCGTCCGGAAGCTCCTTCAACACGCCGACAGCATGATCACCCCACCTAATGCCCGAGTCGTGTGGTGTTACGGAGAATGGTAGGAAGCGTATGCAGCAATGCCCCACATCACGTTCGTGGAAGGCCTACCCAACCTGGCCGACTTGGAACCCGACACCTTGGTGGTTCTGGATGATCTCATGGCGGAGACGGATGCGCTGGTCACCCAACTCTTTACCAAAGGCAGCCACCATCGACGGCTCAGCATCATCTACATTGTGCAGAATCTGTTCAGTAAAAACAAAGAACATCGGAACATCAGCTTAAATGCCCACTACCTGGTGGTCTTCAAAAACCCGAGAGATACCACTCAACTGCTGCACCTGGCGAGACAGATATATCTCGGCCGCACACCGTTTGTGTTGGAAGCCTTTAAAGATGCGACAACCCCTCAGCACGGGTATATGCTCTTCGACCTCAAGCAAGCCACCCCCGACCACCTTCGACTACGGACCGGCATCTTTCCCGGAGAGACCCACCACGTGTACTTGCAAAAATAATGTAAACACACCCACAGTGGCGCCCCCAGCTGGAGTGTGTGTGTTTGATGATGGAGATAATAAAAAGAATGAATACCACAGCAGGGTTGACTTTGTCTCTGAGGTGGATAAAAAGGGCAGAGTTGTGGGTTCTGGAATTAGTTGTACATGATGTCTGCGCGAGTAGAGAAGCACGCTCCCACGCTCCGTGTATTGAAGACGGCCCCACCCGAGTTGGTCCGAACCATTGTACGCGGTGCGGATCCTGACCTTGTACGCTGTCTGTGCGAGATCGGGTACAATCTGTTAAAAGGCAACGTACCACTGACTCCGGCTCAGAAGACCAAGTTGGCCAAGCATAAGACAGGTCTCCGAACCCTAGTCCATAAGCGGGTCCCACAAACACAAAGAAAAAGGTGTTACAGAAAGGCGGCTTTCTCGGGGCCATCTTAGCACCGTTGGCCGCTTCCGTGTTGGGTCCAGTATTGGGTGGACTCTTCGGCCGACAATGAACCACACGAAAAAAATGGTCCTCGTCGAACCACGGTTCCTTCAAAACCTCCAATCGCCCTACCCTGTGCCACCTACGGTGAAGACCATAAACACCCTCGATGGAGAGATGCAACAGATCTTACAGAGACCGGGGTTAAGCGACAGTGAGAAAGTACAACGGTACAATGAGACGCTTCAACGGTACATGACGTTCATGGACCAATACAAAACCCTCTCTACCCCACCACCACCACCACCACCACGTGACACACTGCCGACCTCAGCATCCCTCCAACAGCCGCCATTACCAGGGGTACCACCCACAGCCCCACAGTGGGTGGAAGACGAAGTGCTGAAGAGTGTACCTGCCTCGTTCAAGAAACAAGCTGGCCTGGTATTACAACGGATGAAACAGAATCCTAACATGACTTGGAATGATAAAGGCGAACTCCTGGTACAGAATCAGGTGGTCCCCGGCACCCACATGACGGATTTAGTGAATGACCTGATGCGTAAACGCAGATCGCACACGGATCCTCGAGGATGGGAGGTCTTCGCTCAAGGCTTGAAAGACATGCATGTACCACAGGAATTGGTGGGGAACCCCACCGCTGGGCCTTTATGCAGCAAACCCAGCAATCGCCGAGTCGTGCACCACGACAGATTCCACAACCTTGGGAATCCGAATGGGAACCGGAGTCACCCCCAAAACTCCACCACCACAACGGGCACCTTCTTTTCAGACCTTTAAAAAACCACCCTTGATCAGGACACCGCACATCTCCAGAGCCGTGACACGTAGCAAGTCAACGCGACGAACACGACGCCGGACTCAACCACCCAAGGTCTGGAACACCTATTAAAACCAACAGCAGCAGCAGGACAGCTCAGTCGCCATGTTTTACCTCACCCTACCCAGTAACAGTTCGCTGGATGGGTTTCCTGATAACACCGTGGCCAAGTATGTGACTCAATTACCACAACCGTTGCATTTACCTGGCCGGTGGGAATGTGGACTGGTGGATATTCAGTACCCTTACTCGTGGTACAACGTGCGAGCCAATGAAGTGTGGTACGAGGTGACCTACGAAGGAAAAAGACACCCGACTCACCCTCCCCGAAGGCCAATACGATACTCCCAAGGAGTTCATCGGTGGGCTGTCAAGACTGTTGCATTATAAGGCTCTACGGCAGGTCACGAATAGTTCAAAACCCATCCAAGCCTATCCCTTCAAGAATCACGTGGACTTCGATTACAACGCACACAACGACAAGGCACAGCTTATCGTCACCGCCAACGCGAGTGTCGTACTGAGTCCTATCCCACAGCAAATGCTGGGTTTCGATCTACAGACGTTCGCTGGTCCCACCGAACACCATGGCGAGATCCCGATGGATATGAAGTCGGGTATGTACGGACTCTACGTCTACTCGGACGTGGTGGACAACCACATCGTGGGCGATATCAACACACCTCTGTTACGGGTGGTCCCCATTAAAAATAGGTATGGCGATCAAGTCACCCACAGTTTCACCCACATGCTCTACATGCCTGTACGACAAACCCACATCAACACGATCACGGTGGATATAAGAGATGACACGGGACGACCGGTGGCATTCCAACGCGAGAAAGTGGTGCTGACACTTCATTTTCGACAAGCACGTGCTCCCCACTTTGCATAATGAAGTTGCCTTACGAGTGCGATGCACGCAGCTATATGGACTATTATGCCCAACAGGCCGGGGGTTGCTTTCCGGTGTTTAGTGGTGCACGCATGCAACGTGGACATGGACTGGGGAACATACTCGGGAGCATCGTCAAAACGTTCCTGCCCTTGGTGACGCGTGGGGTGAAAGCAATCGGCAAACAAGCGGTACGCAGTGGACTGCAAGTGGCCGATGATGTCTTGGGGGGTACGGCACCCAAAGAAGCCTTGAAACGGCGGGCCAAAGAAGCGGGAGGCGTCTTGGTGGCCAAAGCACAACGCACCGTAGGGAATAAAAGAGCTGCCCCACCGAGACCACGCACCAGTCGACGACCGACCCAGCGACGACGCACATCGAAGACCCGGGATATCTTTTCTTAAAACATGTCCTTGATCCACGCCGAGTCCTGCCCCTCCACCAACAGTGAATTTGATTTGTGGACCGTGCCGCCCACACAGACCAGTGCCGAACAAGGATTATGGGTGGAGCATCTCCCGCTGTCCAGCATCAACGCAACAGGGCCCATCGAGTTCACCATCAGTAATGCGGATACGACCTATGTGGATTTAGCCCATACCTACTTGTATGTGAAAGCCAAGATCGTCAGTGGAGATGGCACCAGAATCGTCGACCAAGCAACGGTGGGCCCGACGAATCTCTGGCTGCACTCGATGTTTCAACAGGTGGATATATTTCTCAGCGACAAACTCATCAGTGACTCGACCAACACGTACCCCTATCGAGCCTACATCGAGACGCTGTTGTCGCATGGGCGAGAGGCTAAAAAATCTCAACTGACAGCCGCTTTATTCTACCAGGACAAAGCCGAGCACATGGGCGCAGAGAACGACAATACGGGATATAGCAAACGGAAGGCTTTGACCGCGAACGGCGTCTCGGTGGATATGATCGGTCGACTGCACGCAGACATGTTCATGCAAGACCGATACCTCTTGAACAAGGTTCCCATCAAAATCCGACTGATACGGGCGCCTCCGACCTTCGCCTTGATGGCCACTAACGTAGAGGCGCATGTAGCTGACTATAAGATTGTCATCGAAGACGCAGTCCTGTATGTCCGAAAAGTGAAACCGAATCCAGCCGTTCAATTGGGACACATGAAAGCCTTGGAAACAAAACCAGCCCAGTACCCTATCCGACGTGTGCAAACCAAAGTGTTCTCTGTGTCTGCTGGAAATATGAGCGCCAACAAAGACAACCTGTTCCTGGGGGAACTACCCAAGCGATTGATCCTGGCCTGTGTGGAAAATATCAGTTTCAGTGGAGCCTACCCAGAGAATCCGTTTGACTTTAAACATTTCGGCATCAATTTTGTGGCCCTGCATGTGGATGGACAACAGGTGCCAGCCACGGCCTTAACCCCGAACTTTGGGCGCGCGAATTTCATTCGAGGCTATCAGAGCCTGTTTACAGCCACCGGTCAAATCAAACAGGACGAAGGGAATTTCATCAGTCGGGAGGACTACGGGAACGGATACACGTTGTTCTGTTTCGATCTGACCCCCACCTTAGAGAACGACCATCAGCTGGCCCTGGCCAAGCAAGGCAATTTACGGTTGGAAATCCACTTTCAACGAGCCCTCCGGAGCACCGTCAATGTGATCTGCTACGCCGAGTTTGACAACATCATTCAAGTGGACAAGGCGCGCAACGTGCTGTGTGACTTCTCCACCTAACATGGATACAGACCAGATAACCACCGTGCTGGAGAATGACCCAGAGACACGTAGGGTCTTTCAAGGGGTGTTCGCCCGAGATGTGTTTCCATTAGACCGTGTGTATCCTGCTGCTTACGTTCTCAACACGGACCCGATGGAGCGACCCGGTGAACACTGGGTGGCCGTGTACTTGACAGAACAGCAGGGCGAATACTTTGACCCATACGGCCTGTCACCCCTCCATCCCGATTTAACAGACTTCATGGATCAAGGCACAGAGACGTGGTGTTGGAACAGTCAAACGTTGCAAAGCCTGACCAGTAGCGTGTGCGGACAATATTGCTTGTTTTACCTGTACCATCGATGCCGGGGAAGACCCTTATCTACCATCGTACAGATGTTTGACGAGTACCCCAAGGCCGAGGACCGCGATGTACTCGTATATGACTGGGCCGCCCATCATTTCAATGTACAAGTCCCGTTCTGGGCTTGAATTCTTTCAATGTACACACGCCCGCTGTTCTGAGTTTAAGTTTAAAAAACCCCTGTTCTGGGCTTCAGTTTACAAGCCCCACTGTTCTGGGCTTCAGTTCTTTCAATGTACAAGCCCCTTGTTCTGGGCTTGAGTTTTCACGCGGTTGTTCTCACGTTGTTGTTGTTCACCGAATAAAAAAATGAGATCTCACCAAAAAACCCTGTCTTGTGTGTTTTATTCATAATGCATCAATGCCCAATGTGGAGATTCAGTCAAACTGAAATCAGTGGTGTAGGATGGGGCCAAAATGTAACCCATCAAGGTTAGAATGCAAGAGCACTATAGTAAAAATAGAGAGCCAATGAAATTAGCCCACAGACCAAGTACGTGTTTTTGATCTAGGTTTGGAGCGGGCATTTCATTGAGGTGCGTGTATACGGTGAGTGAAGAGACTCGTCCAACACGTATAGATGAAGTTGATGACTATAAGTTCTATGTATTCTCCGAACCTTGCCGAAAGGAAGACCGTTTGACCTGGATTTGACCTTTTGACCCGCGCGCGCGCGCGTGCGCGCACTGCCGGTGATGTCGCGCGCGCGCGCTGCGGCCGGAGTAACTCGCGCGCACGCGCTGCGGCCGGGCCGGGCCGGGCCGGGGCGGGAAAAACTCCGGAGGTTGAACATCCGGACGTCTAAGTAAAAATTGGAACTCTTCTATGTTTGGAGGTAGTTTTAGTGAAACCCGGAAGTGACGTCACAACCCACCCAACCACAACCATTGACCCATAGTAGTGGTGGGTTAAAACACACCACCACGCATCCCCCAACATGCCTGCTTTCTATACTACGGCCAGACTACGCATGCGCAGACCCTTGCACACAGACCAACCCTGAGTCCAGTCGGATGCTGCTTCACAAGAGCTTCAACATAAGACCTCATACGACTCCATCGGACCCATAGTGACCCCTGTCGGTGCCAAAATGTCTATTTCCATACACTTTCTCTACTGCGCATGCGCAGCATGACGTCAGTTCCACGTTACACCCACCCCGTCGGATACTCCCTCACGAGTGCTTCACATGGATACCTCACTCGACCCAATCGGCCCACCAGGGACCCACCTAGACCCCAAAACGTCTATTTCCACACACTTTTCCCACAATTCCCTGTCTGCGCATGCGCAGACTATTGACAACGAACGACACACTAGCCCAGGCGGATGCCTCCTCACATAGGCTTCACATTGATACCTCATACGACACCATAGGATCATTAGGGGCTCCCCTGGATCCTAAAACGTCTATTTCCACACCCTTTTCCCACAATTCCCTGTCTGCGCATGCGTAGAATGTTGACAACGGGCGAAACACTAGTCCAGTCAGATGCCTCCTCACATAGGCTTCACATTGATACCTCATACAACTCCATTGGACCGTTAGGGACTCCCCTAGATCCCAAAACGTCTATTTCCATACCCTTTGGCCACCGCGCATGCGCAGAATGCCGATATTTCAATCCCACACCCAGCCCATCAGATGCCCCTTCACGAATGCTTCACATTGATACCTCACTCGATCCAATCGGTCCACTAGCGGTCCCTACAAATTGCCGAACACTTCCACGAAAACCCACGGTTTTGGGACTACTTTCGGTCCGCGGAGGCAGACCGCATCACCGCCAGACCACATCACCGCGGAGAAATACATGCCCCCAAGGTCACGCCCCATTCACCCAGACCGGAAGTGACGTCATACCTGCGCACAACACTCCTGCGCACACCGCCCCAATACCGCCCCAATTTTTTTTCTGCGCATGCGCACTGACGAGCCACTGACCCCGTTTACCCTTACACTACTACTCCTGTTTATTATGACATGCAGTATGGTCTCCCAGATCTTGGGCTCCAGGTTACGTTTGGGTATGACGGGACTAGTTCGGACGTCAAAATTAGACGCCCAAATAAACAAAACTAGACTCATTCTTGAAGATATAATAAATTCTATAATATCTTTTTATTGTGCAATGTATGTGTACAAAAGTTGGATCGTTAATTCTATTGATATAATTAGTTATCACTGTTTCTAATATTTCATAACCCTTCAGCCTACATGTAGGATGATTTCCTTGATTTTCATTGGTCCAGGGGCTGTCACGTGATGCCAATCCAAGGTTATATATTTCGCAGAGAAATGGGCAATGGCAGATAGTTGGTTGGCTGTCGTCACTGACGTATGTATACTAGTAACCCAAAGGATTACCTGAGCATTATATAGGCATTTACTTGGGATATACTGTGGAACCTGATTCATTGGATTTATTTACCAGTGCAAATTATATTGTGATGGAAATATAGCAGCCAGCTATCTCCTGCCCCACATCTGCTATGTGCTATTCTCAACTGCATTTGGAGATACATGTATATGTGTAGTGCTATTGGAATTCAGCATATTATCTAATATCATATCAAATCATATATGGAATAATTCTGGAAAAAGGAGAAGTAGATCTAGTGTTGAGGTTACACGCGGTGAGCAATTGAAGGATCATTCTCTTGTGGTACGTCCCAATGATCAAATTTTATTCGTGAACGTTCGACATCAGTGAAGATCGTTTATACAGACTGTTCCGGATATTAATTATACAATACAGCTCATCTCGTCATCTCATCTCATCTCATACATCATCATCATCTGTACCTTGTATTATCCTGTATATATGTCTGTCTACCATTATACATCGAATAAATCTGCGGTTGAATATCAAACTTGACTCTTCTGTGTGACTTCTCCCTTTGGGACGTGGTCACAAATATACTGTATATGGTGTCATTCCCATTGGAAAGTGACTGGTGGTTACCACGCATTACCAGGCCTAGTCACGTACTTACCGGACGTGGATATCAGTCTCATATTGGAGTGTGACTGAGATATATGGAAATAACGAAATTCCAATTATAAACATTACCATACCATCTACAATTGAGAGTACTGACGAGTAGTATATCACAATACCGTATGAAAGATGGACATACAGTTTTCATTCCATAAACGAAGTAGTTGGCTATAGAGAACGGAGCCATTTGCTGTCAAATAAGAACAGTTCGGAACGGTTGTTCCTTCGAATCGACTAAAGGTTTAAAAATGTATTGGCTGTGACTGCGAATTTGACGTTCAAAAAGAGTCAACAGATGTGGTCAGATTATGCTTGTGGAGTCCGGCAGATCAGTATTCAAACAATAAAATTAACCAACTGAAGTACATGCGTAAAATTGGAGCGATGGGAAATACCGTTCTAATGAAAGGGTACATATTTTACGTAATATCCTGTTAGCCACTGTGTGAGTAAGCCACCTGGATGGTTTTATTCTTTTTCCTTATCAAATTGATTAGATGATAGTCTTACGAACGAGATGAAGACGGTTATCTTCTTAAACTATTTAAATACTTCTTAAAATATTGAAATAAAATCAAAAGATTTTGAAATCTCTCGGACTGTGGCTTGTTTGTCACCGGGAACAATCAAGGCGTCACTGAACTTAGTCCTCGTGATACTTTTATGTGATCAGTTTACTTTTTTCCTTAGTCCACCGTGGTTTACTTCACACCATGGTCACCCAGTGAAGCGCACGTACTAATGACCTGTACCAAAATCATTCCATATTCATGAGACTAACTGACTTTTATTTAAACCGCCAAATATGAAATGGTCTGCTGATTGGCTGAGATGCCGAGTGACGTATACTGACAGTCTGACCGTTGTGATCTCTGCTTTGAACAAAGCAAAGGTGGTCAGTTGATTACCTGATAGTGTATGCGACGTCACAAATGAATTATTTCGTTCTGCAAAGCCGTTATCGAGAGATCCAGATGGCAGAGAAGAAAGGGTGAGGGAAGGACCTGGCATACCAAGGATGACTTAGTCTAATTATGTCTTTTTCATTTCCTGATTCATGCACCAACTGCAAGTAAATGGACGTTTCATTTGAGATGTGATCAAAGAATAAAGGTAAAAACTACGAAAGACTTGTTTATAATTCTTCATGTATAACAAGAATTTGTGAGCACCACAACGACAGAAACAGACCTTGTGGAAAACTAGGACGGAATGGAAAGCAAACTCCCTCCCCAGTCAAGCGTCTCATCATGGATGCTCTCCACACACCATGGGGGAATCTATTCGCACTTGCTGGTTCGTACGAACGATTCGTCAGTAACGATATACCTTCCTTACTAAGTATACCAGTACAATAAAGAAATGATATTTTGCATGACGTATTAGCCCACCCCTGAGCATATATGCATATGAAATGGTTTTTGGCCATATGTGTTCCAACCGTGGATTGTCCCTGTGATGACCAACCTTCTCTCTCGGTGTTGCAATGAGCGCAACTGGCTTTGTAATAAAGAAATGATATTTGGTATAGCATATAGCACGCCACTGAGCATATATCCTTATCCACGGTTGTAACACCTGTGGGCCGTCATAGCTGAGTAGGTAGAGCATTGGCGCGATAAGCCGGGGTCTTGGGTTCGAATCCCGCTGACAACCAATTTATTCTTTCTCTCTCAAAAATCATTTCATACCAGTACAATGTGATACCATTAATATATCTCTTTATTCAGAAAGAAAAAATCGGAATATAGTTGACGTTACATTCTCCCTGAACCGGCTGAAGTCGGTTTCTCGATCTAGTTTGCCCATTTGATATTTCGCTGTCTGCAAAATATACTTTTGTTGTATTTTCTGATCAACAACATGATGTACTCATCTATATGTTGAGTTGCTGCACACAGGTGTTATCAAACTCGAATTCATTGTCTTTGCACTAAAGAGAACATTGATTCACACTTAGTTACCGTTCCCCACAGCACATGTGTGGGCTGGAAGAAAAAGTAGCGGAAATAGTTTTCGTTATCGCAATTTAAAGTGATCACGGCCAGTGAACAAAATACGTTATACATACACATCACTGTCAATTTAATGGAGATTTGTTTTTGTAATGAGAGCAGACATATTTATGTAATTCCGTGGGCCTTGTGTGTCATAACACCTTTACTGGTCCTCCTGGAAAGACATGTCATCTTTATAAGCTGATGTGTGTTTGAGAACAAAATACTATTATTATTACCTTCCCTCCACCAAACGCCTTGTGAGATTACAAGCGTCTAGTCCGTCATTCATAATCCAGCCGTCGTCCATTAGAGAATATCCGCGTCCATAATCCAAAGACCTATTCCATTTTCCACATAACAGTATTAGCACCAAATTCAAAAAGACAATCATAGCATACATAAACATAGGCTTGTTTCCTGCAAGAGAGAAGCGGTCAACAGTTTTCAATGATGCCGGCAAGACATCATGATGTTCCAAAAATATCAAATCCGTATCGCTGATCAGTATTCTTAATCCACAATATTCGTTATAGAGTCGTCATCTAAAAAAAGATGTATCTCAGTCACGCTTTGATTGTGACTGTTCATATGAGTACCATGAGGATCTTGAAGTACATGGCTTCCATACATCCGTGGTCTGTCACAATGAACTATTATACATTCTTCAACCACTGAAAAGTTCCTGATAATCACGACATAGATAGTCTCTAAAACGAGAGATCCTGAAGGATCTTGGCGCCCACCATTGTCCGATAATTGTAAGCTAATGACAAGAGGATCTTTTTGTCCATTGTTACTAAGAACAAACAAATCATTTGTAATTTTGTTTGCAGAATTTCGAATTTGAGCGAAAAAGATCGAAAAAGGGACACTGGAAAACACCAAGATATTATTTTTCTAAGTTTCAGGCGTTTCAAGATTTCTAGAAACTGTACTTGATGTCGGTTATTATAGTACAAGTGGAATGAGCAAAGTTAGTCTGAAAGTGAATGTCCAGAGGATCTTTCATCTTCGTTTTGTATTTTTTTTTCGCAAATGTCATCATTGGGTATTGGAAGCGAAGACACATCTCCTTGACACTTTCGCACGAGCTATGAAAGATACTTAAGATTTTATAATTAGGAACGAATGCTAATTCTGTTCTGTTTACTGGGCTGTTTGAGTTATCTCTTTTAAGATACCATGCTCGAAAATGGTAAGATGGTATAAAACTTAATACTGAAGGGATCCGGTCTGTGCAGTAATGTTAAAACTTTGAAAGTGTCTGAATCCTGATTATCTCTCTTGGATCGAAACACGCAGTAGTCTACAGTTGTCTAGTCGTGACGTTGTGTCACAAGAGTGACGTCCCTTCGTGTAGCCGACCCGTCTAACTGATTTAAAATTTGAAGAAATACATTTGAATTCGGAATCATTTGAACTCTTTGATGTAGAAGGTGAAGGTATGGATATTCTCTATAGTCAATATATAGAATATGCCCCACCGTTTGATCCGCCTACTCTTGTGATGCAACATCACAACTCGGGAATACCGTATTAATTTGAAGCGTAACCTGGATTTTCGAAACGGACCAAAAAAGGTATCGTGCACAACTAGGCCCCATGTGGGACCAGTGTACCAAATTTCAGAAAGATCCATGCAGTACTTCCTGAGAAATCACGATAACAAAATTTCATGGGGAAATCCAAGATGGCTGTCTGGTGGCCATATTTGATTTTCGAATCGGACCGAAAAAGGTATCTTGCACAACTAAACCCCAAGGGGAACCTGTGTGCCAAATTTGAGAAAGATCCTTGAAGTAGTTCCTGAGAAATCGCTATAACAAGGTTTCGTTGGGAAATCCAAGATGGCCGCCTTGTGGCCATATTGGATTGTCGAATCGGATCAGGAAATGTATCTTGCACAACTAGACCCACAGGGGAACCTGTGTACCAAATTTGAGAACGATCCATGTAGTACTTCCTGAGAAATCACGATAACAAAGTTTCATGGGGAAATCCAAGATGGCTGGCTATCTGCCTGGTGGCCATATTGGATTTTCGAATCGAACCAGAAAAGGTATCTTGCACAACTTGACCCCAAGGGGAACCTGTGTAGCAAATTTGAGAAAGATCCGTGAAGTATTTCCTGAGAAATCACGATAACAATGTTTCATGGGGAAATCCAAGATGTTGCCTGGCGGCCATATTGGATTTTCGAATCGGACCAGAAAATGGTATCTTGCACAACTAGACTCCAAGGGGACCATGTGTACCAAATTTGAGAAAGATCCATGCAGTACTTCCTGAGAAATCACGATAACTGACTGGGCCGCTCGGTGGTTAGTTGACTTTACTGCTTCTAAAACAATCTCCCTTTTGATATCGAGGCGACTACATCAATATCATGTTGATATTGTCTTCGACAAGTATCTGGTGACTGCTTCATTGAATCATAAACATCTCGGACTAACTCTCAATAATAGGGCGACATGGCACGACCATATAGAGAACATAACGCAAATTATCCATTCTGAGGGGATTAAAGTATTTGTTGGACCGAAAAAGCCTGGAAATTATGTACAAAAGTGTTATTAGACCAAGTTTAGAATATGCCAATATCGTTTGGGATAATATAGACAATATCTTAGTTAACAAATTAGAAAACATCCAGAAAGAATCACTGCGAGTGATTACTGGCCTCACAAGAAGCTGTTCATCGAAAACTTTGTACACTGAGTCCGGTTTCGAATTGTTATCCACCAGACGATATATGCATCGTCTTGCCATGCTATATAAAATAGTTAATGGTATGACCCCTTCAGCACTGAATAGACATCTTCCTCTACTCGCACGTGACAGAAATTCATATCATATACGTCATGTGGATCAATTTACACCACACCGGTGCCGCACTGAACTCTTCCGTGGTTCGTTTTTTCCGGCTACAATTCGTGATTGGAACACATTACCCGTTCCCGTGAGGAACTCTGCTAGCCTTCCACAGTTCAAACAGCAATTAATAAAAATGTATCCTAAACCTATCCCTCCTCCTTGGCATTATATTGGCCCAAGGTCACAAAACTTCCTACTGTGCAGAATTCGTAATGGATGCAGCAACTTGAAACGACACTTGTTTGAGAATCATGTAAGCGACAACGCGATATGTAACTGCGGCTGCCTTGACGAAACTGTCGAGCACTTTTTCTTCCACTGTCCCATTTTTATCAGTCAAAGACAACGTTTGACTGCTAATCTGCTGGACATCTACGATGATTCCTATTCTGTCGCTTGTCCCAATCTCCTTTTTGGAGATTGTGATAAAAGTCTAACAGAAAATATTAATATCCAGATGTACCTGGGAGCTTTTATTATAGAAACCAACAGGTTCCAACGCTGACTTGGGATTTTCGCGATCAGATAGAAATGAAACATTTCTTCACATGTAGGTCATTCGCCACAGATGCAACTTCTGACCAATGACACTCCCTCTGTCCAATACTACGTTTCAACAGTAGAGCGTTAATGGAAATAACTTATTTAAACCGAAATATATAAAACAAAAATTTGTATGTTTATTCTTCACTACTACAATATTCACATCATCACTTATCATATAAAGTATCCTGCCATAAATGAATATGTACATATTCTTCTATGTGTATGTGTTGGATAACTAATTGTTGTATATACGACTGGGAGACACACTAACGAGCTCCGGCTCATTGTACTCCCACTGATTCAATAAAATATTGTTTAAACCAAATCACGATAACAAAGTTTCATGGGGAAATCTAAGATGGCCGCCTGGTGGCCATATTGGATTTTCGAATCGGACAAAAAAAAGGTATCTTGCGCAACTGGACCACACGGGGAACCTCTGTACCAAATTTGAGAAAGATCCATGTAGTACTTCCTGAGAAATCACGATAACAAGCTTTCCTGGGGAAATTTAAAATGGCCGACTGGTGGGTATATTACATTCTCGAATCGGACCGAAAAAGATATCTTGCACAACTAGACCCCAAGGGGAACCTGTGTACCAAATTTGAGAAAGATCCATCTATTACTTCCTGAGAAATCACGATAACAAAGTTTCATGGGGAAATCCAAGATGGCTGCCTGGTGGCCATATTGGATTTTCGAGTCGGACCAGAAAAGGTATGTTGTACAACTAGACCCCAAGTTGAACCTGTGTACCAAATTAGAGAAAGATCCTTGAAGTAGTTCCTGAGAAATCGCGACAACAAGGTTTCATGGGGAAATTCAAGATGGTCGCCCTGTGGCCATATTGGATTTTCGAATCGGACCAGAAAAGGTATGTTGCACAACTAGACCCCAAGGGGAACCTGTGTACCAAATTTGAGAATGATCCATGAAGTAGTTCCTGAGAAATCACGATAACAAGAATTGTTTACGGACGGACGACGGACGGAGGGACGGACGACGGACCACGGACGAAAAGCGATTTGAACAGCCCACCATCACCACCATCTGGTGATGGTGGGCTAAAAGGTTGAGTGAAATTTCACTCAAGTAAGAGTGGAAATTGATCCCACTCAATACTTGAGTGAAGTTTTCACTCAACATGAGTTACTTTTCACTCAGCTTCAGTTACATGTAAATGCACTCAACTTGAGTGACATTCACTCAAGCACAAGAGTGGAAATTGATCCCACTCCAGTTGAGTGAATTTGAGTGGTTTTAACTCAAGTTAAGTGAAAAGTAACTCAAGTTTGAGTGAACAGGTACATTTCACTCAAACTTGAGTGGAACAGTTCCCTCAACTTGTTTTTTAGAGTAAGATTATGGCATTCGAGAAAGTGCACATAATTCAGTGATCAGTCTAAAGAATTTCAAGATTTCCCTCTTCCCTATCTTGTTTCTCGAACCCAATATCTTTTCAATTTCTGAGCACGAGGCATGGAATGAACAGGCAGTCATCAGAGATGTGTAGTCCGTTTAAACCACGATGTAAACTGAAAATACTGAATTAAAGATAGAACAATTTTTGTAAGAAATTTGTCGGAGTGTTATTTTGTAGCCGTATCAATATGTCAATGTTTTTTCTATATATGTATATATTATATCTAATGTTTTTTGTGCGTTATTGATGGCTCACAGGAAAAAAAGGGTTTATCTTATTGTGACTTCAGTAAAAAGCACTTAACTCTCTCGCAAAACTAATATTTGGATAGGTCATAATCCTTTCATTAATGTAACACATGGCGACTGAACATAAGAAAACGTACTTACCCCAAAGAATAAATGAATAACAAGGGTGGCAAATTCAAGACTTGAAACATCTTGTCTGATTGCACCGTGCAATAAATCCACCACCGTTGCGTGCTAAAGCTCACGCGAAGGCTTTATTCAACCAACATAGTTATTGCGAATTATAAAATGTTATTATTAATGCGCCACATAATTTCGACACCAAAGTATGAACGATAAGAGGCTTGCGCCAAAACACACGAGGCATAATAACACGACATAATTTCTGACTATACAACACAGAATGATTCCTATCAAAATGTACATGTACCTCCTTGAATTTGTATCAATTGAAAGGGAATATATAGACAGAGGTTTTTCATCAGTTGAAAGAGAATATAAAGGCAGGGTTTTTCTATCAATTGCAAGGGAATATATAGGCAGGGTTTTCCATCAATTGAAAGGGAATATATAGACATAGTTTTTCATCAATTGAAAGAGAATATAAAGGCAGGGTGTTTTCATCAATTGAAAGGGAATATATAGGCAGGGTTTTTCATCAATTGAACGGGAATAAAAAGGCAGGTTTTTTCATCAATTGAAAGGGAATATATAGGCAGGGTATTTTCATCAATTGAAAGGGAATATATAGGCAGGGTTTTTTCATCAATTAAAAGGGAATATATAGGCAAGGTTTTTTTCCTCAATTGAAAGGGAATATATAGGCAGGGTTTTTTCATCAATTAAAAGGGAATATATAGTCAAGGATTTTTTCATCAATTGAAAGAGAATATATAGACAGGGTTTTTTCATCAATCGAAAGAGAATATATAGGCAGGGTTTTTCATCAATTGAAAGAGAATATATAGGCAGGTTTTTTTTCATCAATTGAAAGGGAATATATAGGCAGGATTTTTTCATCAGCTAAAAGGGAATATATAGGCAGGATTTTTTCATCAGCTAAAAGGGAATATATAGGCAGGGATTTTTTCATCAATTGAAAGAGAATATAAGGGCAGGGTTTTTCATCAATTGAAATGGAATATATAGGCAGGGTTATTTTCATCAATTGAAAGGGAATATATAGGCAGGTTTATTCACCAATTGAAAGGGAATATATAGGCAAGGTGTTTTCATCACTTGAAAGGGAACATATAGCCATGGGTATTTTCCATCAATTAAAGGGAATATATAAACAGGGTTTTTCATCAATTGAAAGGGAATATACAGGCAGGGGTTTTTTCATCAATTGAAAGGGAATATATATTAGGCAGGGTTTTTTCATCAATTGAAAGGGAATATACAGGCCTAGGTTTTTCATCAATTGAAAGGAAATATATAGACAGGGTGTTTTCATCATTTGAAAGGGAATATATAGGCAGGATTTTTTTCATCAATTGTAAGGGAATATATAGGCAGGGTATTTTATCAATTGAAAGGGAATATATTGGCAGGTTTTTTCATCAATTGAAGGGGAATATATAGGCAGAGTCTACAATGTGCCCAGCTAAACTACTAGCGTCATTTGTCATATACATATAGATATATTACACAACTTGTTACAGATCTCCACCGATACACTAACAAATAGCTGGAATAGAAATTGTGATTTCTCGTATTACGAGGTTAATATGTTCGGTCGGCGATAGCCAAAGAAGTTTAAATAGATATCCTCATCAGTATACGCAATGGAGTTATCGTGAAGACAGAGGTAAAGAGATAACAGAGGTAACTATGTTTGTTCCTGTTGTTTTTAATGTTCCGAAGAACCAGAACACATTTGGAGCTCACTTGATTAGAGTTCATTCAGAATGCACCGCCATTCAGGATCCATCATCTCGAATTGTTGAATATGTACAGCTACATATGACGCTCACATATAAAATGTCTCGAGGTTGGAAGTACGTCTTTCAAACATCCGAAGGGATAATCCTTGAATTTCTTCATGGCGATGTAGTGAAAGCCAACACCGCGAGTTGTTTCATTCGGACACCAATTCCAATCATTTTGGTTAACCGCTTGACCGTTGTACCAGTGCCAGTCCTTGGTTGTGTACCCCACGTCCGTAGCCCCAATGAGAAACCCGTTATGTTGAGTGGGTGGAACTGTCATTAAAAAGAAAATGTTTACTATAATACAGCATCAATCTCTTTTACGGAATCCCCGATATCTCCCGATTATAATTAGCCATCACTACCACCATACTACCGAAAAAGTAGTTGTTTATACAACAAGTGACACTTTGTATGACATATTCATTCTTTCAATAATTATTGTGCAAAATACTCCCCCCTCCGTTGGGACATTTGACCATAGAACGAACGCTTTATTATGCATCGGAACCATCTAATGGCGTTTTTTTTCTTTGAAGTTGTTAAAATCTCAACTGTAATAACACCATTTGCAGCACACAATTAAAAATGAAATGCCCGCTCTTTGGTTAGAAAACTAAATTGCAAGAATTTCATAATAATATTGATTAGACACATCGAAGTTGTAAGATTTGTGGAACATATTTTCCCAACCCGCTCCATTTAAATTAAAATATGTGGTGATCAGATTTCCTTAAATGAAAACCTTTCACTTGTTCCTGTGAGTAATGCTTGTGAAATGAGTAGGTCACGGGCGACGTTAAACATCCATAATCCCTCTTTCTCTCATGCTCATGTGCCTGCATGTGTCTGCGGATTTTTGAAATTATTCAGCACAAGCTGACTTTTCTAACAATCCAGACACCTCACATTTGGATAAAAATAAACAAAATATTCATATATGCCAGAACAGAACCATTCATACCTATTCATATTCGGTCCGAAGTGAAATATTTTCGACGAAAAGGCGGGCCTGGGATATCTAATATTCGGGTGGCGAAGGGGGCACCAATGGTTCGGGTGGCGAAGGGGGCACGAATGGTTCGGGTGGCGAAGGGGAAACCAATGGACGGGTGGCGAAGGGGGTACCAATGGTCGAGTGGCGAAGAGGCACCAATGGACGGGTGGCGAAGGGGGCACCAATGGTCGGGTTGCGAAGGGGCACCAATGGTCGAGTGGCGAATGGGGCACCAATGGTTGGGTGGCGAAGGAGGCACCAATGGTCGGGTGGCGAACGGGGCACCAATGGTTGGGTGGCGAATGAGGCACCAATGGTTGAGTGGCGAAGGGGGCACCAATGGTCGAGTGGCGAATGAGGTACCAATGGATGGATGATGAAGGAGGCACCAATGGTCGGATGGCGAAGGGGGCACCAATGGTCGAGTGGCGAAGGGGGCACCAATGGACGGGTGGCGAAGGGGGTACCAATGGTCGGGTGGCGAAAGGGGCACCAATGGTCGGTAGCGAAGGGGGCACCAATGGTCAAGAGGGGGCACCAATGGTCGGGCTGGGAAGGTGGTACCAATAGTCGGGTGGCGAAGGGGGCACCAATGGTTGGGTGGCGAAGGAGGCACCAATGGTCGAGTGGCGAAAGAGGCACCAATGGCCGAGTGGCGAATGGGGTACCAATGGTTGGGTGGCAAAGGAGGCACCAATGGTCGGGTGGCGAAGGGGGCACCAATGGTCGAGTGGCGAAGGGGGCACCAATGGACGGGTGGCGAAGGGGGTACCAATGGTCGGGTGGCGAAAGGGGCACCAATGGTCGGTAGCGAAGGGGGCACCAATGGTCAAGAGGGGGCACCAATGGTCGGGCTGGGAAGGTGGTACCAATAGTCGGGTGTCGAAGTGGGCGCCAATAGTCGGATGGCGAAGGGGCACCAATGGTCGACTGGCGAATGGGGCACCAATGGTTGGGTGGCGAAGGAGACACCAATGGTCGGGTGACGAAGAGGGCACCAGTGGTCGGGTGGCGAAGGGGGCACCAATGGTTAAGAGGGGGCACTAATGGTCGGGCTGCGAAGGGGGTGCCAATAGTCGAATGTCGAAGTGGGCGCCAATAGTCGATGGCGAAGGGGCACCACTGGTCGGGCGGTGAAGGGGATATCTTGAACTAAAGATTATGCTTTTGTTGCCCCAAAATTCATACCAATTCAATTCCAGCAAATAGACAGCCTTACTTATGCATTGCGGATGATCCACAAGACTATTTTACCGCTTCCGCCGCTATTCCCCACCTCTATCACCTCCTGAACAGGGCTGAACAGGCTCCTTTTTATCCAATGAACTACTGTCATTTAAGAAACGTATGGTGACTCCATACTTTTATTTCATATTCCGCGAAAGTTTTATAAATTTTGTTTCATATTGTAATTTAAAGAATATTTAACTTTAGGAAATCCGTCTAATGAGATTTAAACATGTAAACGGACTTATGATCTACTAATCCAGCAATACAGAGTACATATATACATTACGCCATATTCGTACAAATAATATGGCGCTTCATTTGTTTTTTATTTCACGATTTGACCAATTTTATCCTAACAAGTTATTACCCATCTTTGTGCTTTTTAAAATGAGTATGATCTATTAACTCCATTAGGGATTGTACCCCAGCTAGAGTCAAAATGAGCATGATCTATACTTACTCCATTAGGGGATTGTAACCCACCTGGAGTCAAAATTGACCAACAATAAATTATGCACATTTCATTAGTACTATATCGATTCGTTCTTCAGGTGAGGTTACTTTGGTAAATATATGTTCGCTTAGGTGCAATTTTAGCCTTAAAAATCTTATTATTAGTTACAAAAGGTTTGGCTACTGGAGAGGAGACACTTTAAGCTTGCAATTATGAATTCAAACGTTGGATCGCGGAAACACATTACATGATACTTACAGGTTGACGCCTCGATGGTCCAGCCGATATGGTAACATTTCTCCTTCGTATTTAAGATAGACAAATCTCCGCCTTCACCCTGGCAAACGAGGCGCGCGTGTTCATAGTCACCCGGATTGAGAAAATGGATCTTGTAACAGAAGTCCAAGGCACGGTTGTAGATGTAGCCCATGTCAGAAGGACAAAACTCTGAAAATATATTAATAACCGGCTAATATTTTCATTCTAGCTATATTTCAGTGAGAAATTCTTTTCAGATTCCGAATAGCTCATGTCTTTACCATAAAAGCCGTGATGTCTATCTGTATGTCCGTCTGTCGGTGTTTTAATAGCTAGATAATCAGGCGATGACGATTATCTTATTGCTTCACAGCGTGACATAGATCTATTTTGGACTGCATCCAGCGAGTGGGAGACGGGCGATAGAAACACAAAACAGTGCAGAACCCGGTGATGTATATGTATACAGAAGGTGCATTCAGTATGCCAGGTTATATAACCAAGTACCGAAGTCATATCATACAATCGTTAAATAGCCGCCATCAAAATATTCTTGTCACATATCTCGTTAAACGCTCGACGTAGAGGTACAATTTATTTAGCACTCGCGATGAAATGGCCGGCTACGCGGACATGTATGTGTCTATAAAATTCATATTCAAGTCTAACATTTACCGATTCAATAATTTAGAAAATTGATACTATGGGAAACAGATTAAGGATAGCTATCCCCTTAGAGGGTCAAAATTGGTCATTTTTTTTATATTTCTTCATTCAAATATTCACTATTTCCTCTAACATTTGGTGAAAAAATGAAATAAAAATTAAAAAATAGAAGTGCTTCAATATTAGGATTAAACATTTAGTTTCCGAGGCCCTGGAACAATTAAACAGATTGCCTTAGCTTGGGCTTGGCTACTATTATTTTTGTCTGTTAAATTTCCCTTTCCAAAACTCATTTCCGCAGTATTGAGGTAAGCTAATTATCTATTAGTCCTACTTATTTACATTATTGTACCCCCTTCTGATCAAAACCATGCAAACATTCTTATTTTTGTTTCTAATTATGACAGTGACACTTCACTCAGACACCCGCCGTGAAGTAATCTACACAGGTGTGAACAAGTTTTAGCAGGTTTTTAAAGTTTAAATTGGACTTTAAACCGACTTTATGAAAAAAAACTTAGTGTAATAGTTATCCAGAATAAACAGGAATTCGAGTAGGTCCCATTAGACAGATTAAAAATGTATTTGACAATAGAATTCTAGCAAAAAATAGGGATTAATTCATCAGATGTATAGCTGGACACATTTTGCCCGATTTCTAGCCTTTCATTTTTGTGCAAAATCCGAAATTCAAACGTTTATTTCTCGAAAAGTATCCATGCTACGCTTTTGAAATTTGGCATGCTTGTTACTTACATGTATAAGGTGATATAGAAAATCTTATCTCACTTTTTGTAAGTTCGGCTTCGTTTTTTAATTATCCAACTTTTAAGACAAACGACCGTAAAAAAGTACAGTTTTTTCAATTTATTTTAGTAAAATAGTTCTAAAAACAAAACCAGGCAAATATATAAAAAAAATGAGATAGTGTTTACTAGTTCGAATTGTCTCCTACCAAGGTATATCATCAAAGTTGAAACAAGACCAACAGTTTTCATGAAATTTCAATTGAAAAATGGACGCTATTGTTTTCATTTTAATTTTTTTAAATTGGAATATTTTCTACACAGTAGCAGCGTCAGTTATACAAATCATATAATTGGAACCCCTACGATGTATGCTTTCATAAAATATATAGTTTATTCTGGTTATCTTGTATATTTATTGATACAGACGACAAATTGTCACGGCGGTGCAAAAACTGCCTCTAAGGGGATAGCTATCCTTAAAGGATATGCTGTAGAGTAAATTTTAGGCTTTACGTGCGGAAATACATTCGCCCTTTTCCAGCTCAATGTATATCAGAATGTCGGGTTAATCTTGTTGGGATTAACTCAGTGTTTGAAAAACACGAACCATGTGACAACACTATTATTACCAGACATAAATTGCAAACGCGTGGTCAGCTTTAGATTCCAAAGTAAGTTTCTAGGTAGTGCATTTCATTTAGGTTTTTCACCACATACCTTGAACTTGTCTGTAATACCTACTTCCTGGTGACAGCTGGCCGTCACCTGTGTTGAAGAAAACTACACCATGAGTCTGACATATTCCGGTAATGCTGTTGTGAAAGAAAGACATACATTCTTCATCGAGTAAGCACAGCATCTGGCAATAGAGAGACGTGCCGTTTGTTCTTTGACGGATGACGCCAGGTATGATTCTCTCACTGAATTCTCCAACGGACTTTGACAGCAGTTGCTGCGTACGAAACCCATCAGCAAATGCAACTGCTGTGGTCAGAGATAGTCCACAGATGAGATACAGAACGATACTCATTTTGGAATTGTCGATCTCTAAGTTTTACCAGTGATGTTATATTGCCCCGACAATTATTTTAACCAGCTGAAGGTCATGTAATAACCCAACCGGCCAATTCGCCCCGTTTCGAGTGAAGGAGGTGGAGAATTAATGATGCCACCAAACTTGCTCGTGTGGAATCGAAATGCATAGATCCTGTTACATGTGGCTTTCGTGTATTTTTTGAACGCAGACGTGCGGATTTGTATGAAAAAAAAAACAGTTCTCATTGGAGTATATTTTCTTGTTTGCTTTTGTCTCATACATATTGTATAAGTTTTCCATGAATCGAAGTATCATCGAGTGCATTCATGTAGGCCTATGTGCAAGTTATTCCACGCATAATGTCTTCCATGTTCCCTGGAAACTACAGTCTATGCTTATTAACAAATCAATCTTCTGAGAGGGTTGGGAAAAATAGGCCTGCAACTAATTAAAAAAAAACGGCGTATTAAGATCGATTCTCGTTGAACACATCAGAATGGCACCGCCCCACAAACTGTTGTTGACATAATCAGTTGACAAGTGGCTATCGTGAAGTATATTGTTCCGTTCAATATTATTTTAGCGATGTTTTCTTCTACTGAGAGGAGAACCTCGCAACAAGCTGATATTGACTTAATTGATTGACATGTAGCTGCCATATACACGTTGTGTGAAGAGAATAAATGTAATTACGTTTTTTATCGTTCCAGTAAAACAAAGTAAAAAAGGAAACGATTCTACGCTTTTCATTTTCCATATCGTGTAAAACGAATATAAAAATGTAAAAAGAACGTTGTTCGTTCGTTCCCAAGTAGACAATCTTGTTCATTGACCAGGAGATGAACATCGTTTTTTTTTTCAGCGCTGCTCATTTCTAGTTCACTGGAGGACGACTGCTGTGCGATTATAAATAGGTTAGCCAACACAGCCAGAAAAAATGGTGATAACTATCACCCGGAAAAGGTGATGAGTTAGAGCCATCACCATTTTTTATGGTCGCCTTTAAAAATGATGGCCATCACCTCTGAAGAGTGATGAGCAATGATTGTAAATTTAGGTCATCACCTTTTAAGGGTGATGAAGCAACATCATCACCTTTAAAAGGTGATGGCCGTCACCATTTAAAGGTGATGGGTCTAACTCATCACCTTTTTAAGGTGATGGCCAGGTTTCATCACCATTAAAGGGTGATGGGCCATCACCTTTTTTTCTGACTGTGGAGTCAGAGAGTGACTAGATGACCTGGTGGCCCAGATATTTTTCAGAACATTAATAATTATATTAAATGTCAGTTCATCTGTTGAAAATGTTCCCAGCAGCGGGTAATGAGCAGAATAGGACCAGATAAAACCTGACCAGTTTATCGTCCTAACGGTATGTAAATAATAAGGACACTAAATAATTAATAAATTATCCGAAAATAGATAGAGCTTTCTTTTGGTAATATTTATTGCATAAAATTATGTGTTAATGTCATTTTGACCTGTAACACATCACTTTATACCTACAACGCTTCATTATTTCATTCTCTTGTTTTGAACATTCTGTGAGTGTCGGAGGTTATTTTCTTTCTTGTTTACTTATAATTCTGATATTAATTATTAACGAACTCAGTGATAGTAACCCCATGACTAGCCTGAATAATTGTAAAAAATTGTTATTAACTTCAAAACATTGAACCTTCGGATGTTGTGTAAGTATAGTATAGGTAACATTATGTAACGCATTATCCCCATATACTATTTCCACATACCATTTTCTGCAAAAAAATGACCACTTTGCCTGGTTCATCCTTAATATTTTATAGCAAAAGTTTATAATTTCCGAAAGCCTACAAATCACCCCATTCACGCGGCATTGGGCTACTCCCAATCACAGGGGCTCGTTACCGTTGTTAATTAATTAGGTTGATTACGTGGGGGGGTGAGGTAGTGAATAAATGGGGCATTTATTCCCTACATCGACACCCCCCCCCCCTGTAATCAACCTAATTAACCAATTAACAACGGTAACGAGCCCCTGTGCTCCCAACACCGTTGCGATAAGCAGTCACATAAGCCTGGAATGAGACAAAGCAAATTTATAGTTATAGTTAACCTGAATATTTTTGTTTCGCTTGTGTCTAGGGAGCTGAAAGTGTATACACCATATCTTTGGGTCAAGCTCTGCCTAGAAATATAAACTACTTTACAATGGCTTGTCGCAATTTTCCCTCACAAAAATGCTCAGCAAATTAGGAAATAAATACTTGATGTGAAATAAGATAATTTTGGACACTTTTTTGGTGAATACAAGCAAAACCCCGAAGAAAAACATAAAAAATACTCACCTTTTCAGCTTCACGCCCATAGATGTCATTTCAAATTTACCCATTTTACAACCTCAACATCATGGGTAACTTAGAAATGCCGCGATTCCATTATTGTCTACAATTAGTTTAATTGACATAAAATAATTATTTACGATTTTGCGGAGCCATATGAGACAAATGTAAAATAAGAAAAAAAGATCATGTGCTGGGGAGGTATTCTATACTCGAATCAATATGCTATTGATGTATTTTATATATGTATATTTCTAATATGTATTGTGTGTTATTTATGACTCACAAGAAAAACAGTTTTAGCGGATTGCGATATCAATAAAAAGCACTGGAACACTTTGATCTCTGACACTCACAAAACTACTATCTGGTGAGTTCTTGGAACGACAAAGGAGAGCATCTTGGATAAATTTAAAATGGCGACGATATGGGGTACCGGATAAGTGACGTTTTCATCAATTCCTTTAAAATTTCTTCTTTCCTGAGAGGAAAAGTTGACAATCTATTTTATTTCACATCAGGTTATTATTTATTAATTTCTCATGCAGTTTTTGCGAAGAAAACACGTCAGTAAAAAATTAGAAAAATGTAATAAAAAAAACACCAAAAACGCCTTTCTTGATAATGACATCACTGTGACGTCATCACAGCGGTCGTATTGGATTTGTTACATTTGATTGTAGAGCAAGACCCGAAGGTATGGTGTGGTAAGCTTGAGCCCCTAGTTCGAAGGATAAGATACATATTTAGGGGCTCCCTAGTCCATTTCAACTACATGTAAGATGATTCTGAATATAGTATCAGAGTCATGCCGTGTGATTTTTCACGAGTCAAAGAAGCACATAATCATCGCCGAAAACGGATTGGAAATTACATTCACTCACACTAATCCACACTATCGTAACCTATGGTTTCTCTGGGTTGGAAAGCCTTCAATATTATTTGTCATAACCACCTACTTCCACTCGAATTGCGACACGGAACATAATCAATGAGAGCTGTCAACAGGACAACCATGTAATGTTTTCATGCTCTCGAACGAGGAGACAAATGTACGAGTCTCGGAAATATGGAACAGATTACAACCCCGTAAAATTATGTCCGTGGGACAAAATATAGAACAGACCAACAGGTGTACAATATTCGTGTATCCACATGCTCACCACCCATCGGGTCCCACGGGTAAAATTTGACACGGTAGAAATCTATTCCCATTTTTGAGACTCGTGCATTTGTCTCCACGTTTGAGACGATCATATTACTTGAATACCCCAGGCCTGGTTCTAAATCACCCAGGATAAATAGAGTTAAACTATATACCTTTGCTTTGTAATTGGTCGCCCTAGCATCACTTCTGCTCTTTGGGGGGTTTCCTCGTGTTCAACTGCTGGTTCACCATGGATTGGAAACTTTGACCACCTCCAATATCTCAGCGAGGAGTTACATGTAATAAGTTTTAATGACAACTCCTACTCTGAATACGCCGTGCAATATATACCATCACCGTTGCATTATACAGCTAACTGTTCAACGAAACTGTTCATTGGAGATTATCCATCAAAATTGTCTCTGAGAGATCAGTTACATATTGTCGTTAAAACTTATTAACTCCTCGCTGAGATATTGGAGGTGGTCAAAGTTTCCACTCCATGGTGAAGCAGCAGTTGAACACGAGAAAACCCTCATGGATGTCATTAGTTAAACACTTAATTATGGCCATGTATGCTAATCGATCATAGGAGGGGCATTATCACCGACCCATCTGTAAGATTGATAACCGTTGTACATCCATCTTCTTCGCCCGCCTGCCTTAAAATTCAGTTTAAGGATGTCCGCTGGTGGTAAATCAAAATAATTAACTTTTTTACTAATGTGTGTTGTTGCATTCATAATTGTGTAATATGAGGAAAAACAAAGAAAAAATATAGGTTGGTGTGCATTTTTTAGCTGTAGGCAACGTTAAGTGGACTGACCCATGCTCAATTTGATAACCCAGAAAATATAGGGAATAGCCGTTGTTTTGATTCATATTCATGAAAAATTTATTTATATATTATTTACCTTTTTCTTATATTCTAACGGTTTGCAGAGAATCACAATGTCTATCGAAATTTATCAAATTGGGTGGATGTTGCTGTGCAAAATTCTCGGTTAGAAGAAAATCCCTATCTCTTAACCTAGAAAAGGGAGATAACCCAATAGGAAAAACAGACAAAATGACTGCCAAAGCTAAAAACCACCAACGGACATCCTTAAGCTATGTAGGTTTGGGGACTGATTCACGTCGAAATAGACAGTCTTAGCACCCACAATATATTTGGGTTTAACTTCACCCGACTTCATTAGAAACACGAACAACTGAGCATATTTGAAAACAACATATATTTTTATTGTTGATCACACGGTCAACATAGTTTCTTGAGCAGTTAGCGCTTTCTCTGTTTTACGTGTCAAGCGAAATTACTTATGCATCGATATTATTAATTAATATTATTATCAATGCGCAACTTAATTTCCTCACCAAAAGATCGATGGTAGGACGCGTCTCTTGACGGAAGCTATCTTGTGATTTTTCTATAATTTTTTATTTCATAAACATTTGGAATTGATCATTCGAAATAGGTCTTCGGTTTATTGTCACGGAAATTCTTTTATGGACGATGGCTGAATATTGAATGTCGGATCTGACGCTTGCTATTGCACCAAATGATTTAAACTGTATATTTATTTCAAAAGAAACTGGGATCGGCGAACAGGCGCATTGCCTATATTAACGCCTTTCCCAAACACTTTGAAAAAACGTAATGTACATTGGCGGATATATAGTATACAGGTCAAATTAGATATAAATGTATATAAGATTAAGTGAATACATAAATTGCACCAAATATGTATACATGAAGCATAATTATACGATAGCACAGCTGACTATACAAAAGAGAATGTTCCGCATCATGTTAAAGTAATAGTAAACCCTCCGACGAAGTGAAGGTCAAACGAAAGACAAATTTTGTATCCAAATATATTTTTTCTTCATTTATGCGATTTTTTCTGACCGGGTAAAAAGTACCCAACTTTTGGTATGGTAAATCATAAGTACCAAGACAACTTGAATCAGGCATTTAATTTCCTCGATTTTGGTGAAACATGCACATTGGAACAGTAGGTCTGCGTTGAAACTCAAAGTATACACAGCTTGAGTCAAGCATTGGAAAATGCATACAACGTTTAAAATATATGTATTAGGACAGTGTGACGTCACGGGACAAAGATATGATCGCAACAGACCACCATAGAATCCCATGCTTTCTTTGCGGTTTATTCTGTGTAAAAAAAATCGTAAAAAATGACAAAAAATATTTTCAGACACTGTTTCCAATGGTCTTTCATTTTATGGAAACTTTACTTGAGAGTTTACGATCACTTTAACAGAGAGTATTTCATGGCCTTTTCTTAGATTGAAACGGAACATATAGGCGCGGTTAACAATGTATCTACCTAAAAGATTAGGGGCAGTTGCCATTTTCTTTCGGATATAATGCAGAACTTGTAGCACATCTCAGTAGTAAGGGAAGTCTATACAGGTTAATTTCCCTATCCCTTTAACATGGGAGCCTGATTTCCCTCCACACGTGACCTTTGACCCCTATGACTGAGCGTGCAGGATGACGTCAGGGTGACGAGGGAAACGGGATTTCCCGAGGGTTGGGAATAAGAGTGTTTTCACGAATGAAATAGGTCAACCGGAAGTGACGCCATCCAAACCGGAAATAGCCTTTATCTCGTGAATGGCAGGGGCTAGAGATATGGGATTTCGACTAATGGATACTTTACAGCGAAAGTGTGATCATATCACTGACAGCATCTGGGATTATCAGTAAGTAGGGTTATATCTGGGTTATTTCTTATTTGCGAGAAGCTAACGCTTAATAAACGGGACATGATGCTGAATACGGTGATGTGTTGGCTGGGCTGCTACAACATCGGTTTGATTAGAGTTCGATACTTTCCAAGGAATTATGGCATAAACTACGCCAAATTCGTTCCCTGTGCATGTAGTAGTCTATTTATTACTATCGGACTAAATACCGTCAGTATATTAAAATGATGAGAACAGACTAGCCAACCGAGACTCATACCTTATTACGGTACACCTGCCCATTCTGCAGCAAACTACCAGGTAAGGTATTGCGTTAAAGTGCTGAGGGAAGGGGGACTAATCTATAGAGCTCGAATACGCGAGTTAAAGACTCGGTTCCTCGAGTCGTGTAACAGATCAACAGACATGAAAGACGAGAACAACAACAACAGATAATGTACATACTGATGTTTTAGTCATGAACATGGGCCTTCACCTAGATACAACACTGACAGACGGGGCTGTAGAACGCATAGACGTTGTGTTTTATGAAGAGAAAGCTGTAGACGAATGGTTGAGAGACATAGGGAAAGACGGAGAAGTGGTGGACTTACCGTGGTTATCAGAATTCCAGAATGCTGAATGGCGAGAAAATCACCTTAAGACGGAGGAGTGGAAATCTAACCTCCGTGTACTCGTAAAACGAATGTGGAAGCTCAAGCGATGCTTCACAGCGCCGTATATTAACTTAGAGAAGCCCTGTACTTCTTTGTAACGCGTGAATGACATGTTCGAACTTGAAACTGGTTTTTCCTGCATTGCCACATATGCTTATTTTTTACCTCTGACGTCACAGACATGTTCGAACTTGAAACTGGTTTTTCCCGACATTGGCACATTTTGGGTATAAATTGTTTCTACTAAACTGTAAACATGATTATTCATAGAATTGACGTCACACACATGACCTACAAGTATGGGGGGGAAAACCGTTTCGGATATAGCCTGACATAATTCGCATACTTCCCAGTACTATGTTAAGAAACCTCCAGCTCCCTCCTCCCTCCCGAGCTCCCTCTTCCCTCCCGAGCTCCGAGCTCCCTCCGAGCTCCGAGCTCCCTCCTCCCTCCCGAGCTCCGAGCTCCCTCCGAGCTCCGAGCTCCCTCCTCCCTCCCGAGCTCCGAGCTCCCTCCTCCCTCCCGAGCTCCCTCCTCCCTCCCGAGCTCCGAGCTCCTTCCGAGCTCCCGAGCTCCGAGCTCCCTCCGAGCTCCCGAGCTCCCTCCGAGCTCCAGAGCTCCGAGCTCCCTCCGAGCTCCGAGCTCCCTCCTCCCTTCCGAGCTCCGAGCTCCATCCTCCCTCCCGAGCTCCGAGCTCCCTACGGTGACGTCACAGGGGTATTCCCCCCAGTCTATAGTACTGAATGGTGAAAACTTAACACACATAACTGTTCAGCGCATAAGTCGAACAGATGTGGAACTTCATCTCAAATATATGAGCGAAAATTGTTTAGGAAAACTCGACTGACATACGATATGTGAACTCGTGCATTTATTTCTTTGCCCGAAACATGCAAACTTCATAATGCCGATATATATGGTCGTTTTAAAAACAAACAACTGGCAGACTGAAATAGCTTATGTGGATTTCCCCCGTCTATATTAAAACCAGATCATGCCAGATGTAGGTATAAGTGTGTCATAGCACCGTGGTAAAGAAATAATTCGAACGTTCTCATATGTTTCGTGTATAAAATCTGTACAGGGTGAGCTTCACGTTGAAGACTTTGCATCAAGAAAGTGTAAAAAAAATAATGTCTTGGTGTTGAGGCCTCATCAGTCAGACAAGATTGAAACGTGTTTACTGTAGGTTAATGGTGAAATCGATGAGTGGTTCATTCATATCGTAGCTTAGTTTGTCGTGATGGATTATACCATACTGACTCTATGAATAGTATGTGGTTGGTTTGAAATCCAGTCAATTCATAGAGAACGGTTACGCCGTTAATACTGCAATGTCTATAGTTCTTAAACTTTCTGGACAAACCTGGCCATGGGTAACTTTTACACTTTTCACGCTGAGCCAATATTGAAAGTACAGAATGAATTTACAAAGAAATTTACCCAAAGTGCCTAAGATGTCTATAGGAACTCAAGCCAAGTTATTTTCAAGCAGTGAAATATACATACCTTTGTTATGCTGAAACTGCCAAATACGTCTGCTGACACCGAGATGACAAGGTATTATGGCTGCAGCAATATTCGAATTGGTGTATAGACGAATGAAATCTGTCAGCGAGTGGTTGACAGGCTGGAAGTTTGGAAAAAATATGTCATGGAGACATGATGGACTTTAACAAAGCTGTTGGGAAAACCCGTGCCGTATCGAAATAACCGATAACATGTGACGAAATAACTGTGACTTTCTGGAGACGGTGACTTCACGGGTTACAGTTCACATTGACTATATGTTATACTTGAAAACATGTATAGTGCAAGTGGATATCATAAGGCATACAACTGTATTAAACAGTAAATTATGTAGACATAACTGACAAAACACGGTCAAAACAAGTTTTCTTACCTTCAGCTTGGAAACGGAGAGATACATGTATTTCAGTACCGTGCCCGCTCTAGAGACTTAAAGGGGGTGTTTTTTCTTGTATTAAAATGTTCAGTCTCCCGAAAACCTGGTATGCACACTTATATGTATAATAGTAACACTATCATGGTGATCTCCACAAGCAAACATACTCACAGAGGGCTGATATGATTTAGTATTTTAGTCAGGCCAGCCTGAAATATCTGGATACCTGCCTAATACGCACCCCGACAGTTTTTGACGCCCGTCAACGCCACCACCACAACCGGGCACACATACCTGATGCACCCTGTACCCTATAGCCCGTAGGGCATAGGGTACACCAGGGTGTGGGTGCACCAGGTATGTACCAGGTAAATTCATTCTGTACGTTCAATATTGGCTCAGCGTGAAAAGTGTAAAAGTTACCCATGGCCAGGTTTGTCCAGAAAGTTTAAGAACTATAGACATTGCAGTATTAACGGTGTAACCGTTCTCTATGAATTGACTGGATTTCAAACCAACCACATACTATTCATAGAGTCAGTATGGTATAATCCATCACGACAAACTAAGCTACAATATGAATGAACCACTCATCGATTTCACCATCAACCTACAGTAAACACGTTTCAATCTTGTCTGACTGATGAGGCCTCAACACCAAGACATTATTTTTTTTACACTTTCTTGATGCAAAGTCTTCAACGTGAAGCTCACCCTGTACAGATTTTATACACGAAACATATGAGAACGTTCGAATTATTTCTTTACTACGGTGCTATGACACACTTATACCTACATCTGGCATGATCTGGTTTTAATATAGACGGGGGAAATCCACATAAGCTATTTCAGTCTGCCAGTTGTTTGTTTTTAAAACGACAATATATATCGGCATTATGAAGTTCGCATGTTTCGGGCAAAGAAATAAATGCACGAGTTCACATATCGTATGTCAGTCGAGTTTTCCTAAACAATTTTCGCTCATATATTTGAGATGAAGTTCCACATCTGTTCGACTTATGCGCTGAACAGTTATGTGTGTTAAGTTTTCACCATTCAGTACTATAGACTGGGGGGAATACCCCTGTGACGTCACCGTAGGGAGCTCGGAGCTCGGGAGGGAGGAGGGAGCTCGGAGCTCGGGAGCTCGGAGGGAGCTCGGAGCTCGGGAGGGAAGAGGGAGCTCGGAGCTCGGAGGGAGTTCGGAGCTCGGGAGCTCGGAGGGAGCTCGGAGCTCGGGAGGAAGGAGGGAGCTCGGAGCTCGGGAGGGAGGAGGGAGCTCGGAGCTCGGAGGGAGCTCGGAGCTCGGGAGGGAGGAGGGAGCTCGGAGCTCGGAGGGAGCTCGGAGCTCGGGAGGGAAGAGGGAGCTCGGGAGAGAGGAGGGAGCTGGAGGTTTCTTAACATAGTACTGGGAAGTGTGCGAATTATGTCAGGCTATATCCGAAACGGTTTTCGCCCCCATACTTGTAGGTCATGTGTGTGACGTCAATTCTATGAATAATCATGTTTACAGTTTAGTAGAAACAATTTATACCCAAAATGTGCCAATGTCGGGAAAAACCAGTTTCAAGTTCGAACATGTCTGTGACGTCAGAGGTAAAAAATAAGCATATGTGGCAATGCAGGAAAAACCAGTTTCAAGTTCGAACATGTCATTCACGCGTTACAAAGAAGTACAGGGCTTCTCTAAGTTAATATACGGCGCTGTGAAGCATCGCTTGAGCTTCCACATTCGTTTTACGAGTACACGGAGGTTAGATTTCCACTCCTCCGTCTTAAGGTGATTTTCTCGCCATTCAGGATTCTGGAATTCTGATAACCACGGTAAGTCCACCACTTCTCCGTCTTTCCCTATGTCTCTCAACCACTCATCTACAGCTTTCTCTTCATAAAACACAACGTCTATGCGTTCTACAGCCCCGTCTGTCAGTATTGTATCTAGGTGAAGGCCCATGTTCATGACTAAAACATCAATATGTACATTATCTGTTGTTGTTCTCGTCTTTCATGTCTGTTGATCTGTTACACGACTCGAGGAACCGAGTCTTTAACTCGCGTATTCGAGCTCTATAGATTAGTCCCCCTTCCCTCAGCACTTTAACGCAATACCCTACCTGGTAGTTTGCTGCAGAATGGGCAGGTATACCGTAATAAGGTATGAGTCTCGGTTGGCTAGTCTGTTCTCATCATTTTAATATACTGACGGTATTTAGTCCGATAGTAATAAATAGACTACTACATGCACAGGGAACGAATTTGGCGTAGTTTATGCCATAATTCCTTGGAAAGTATCGAACTCTTAATCAAACCGATGTTGTAGCAGCCCAGCCAACACATTACCGTATTCAGCATTATTTCCCGTTTATTAAGCATTAGCTTCTCAAAAATAAGAAATAACCCAGATATAACCCTACTTACTGATAATCCCAGATGCTGTCAGTGATATGATCACACTTTCGCTGTAAAGTATCCATTAGTCGAAATCCCATATCTCTAGCCCCTGCCATTCACGAGATAAAGGCTATTTCCGGTTTGGATTGCGTCACTTCCGGTTGACCTATTTCATTCGTGAAAACACTCTTATTCCCAACCCTCGGGAAATCCCGTTTCCCTCGTCACCCTGACGTCATCCTGCACGCTCAGTCATAGGGGTCAAAGGTCACGTGTGGAGGGAAATCAGGCTCCCATGTTAAAGGGATAGGGAAATTAACCTGTATAGACTACCCTTACTACTCATCTCCACCGATACTCATACATATATCTAGGAAGGGAATTGTGATTTGTCGTATTATGACTTTATTATGTTAGGCATACAATAGACGAAGCAGTATAAATAGGGTCCACGTTCACTTCAAGGCGCATACTGATGAGAAATTGGAGGTGAAGTTACTATCAGGCAGTGTTTGTTCATTTTTAATGTTTAGTGTTTCATAGATCAACAACTCATTTAGAGCTCACTTGGTTGAAGTTTATTGATCGCTTTTTTTTTTCTTTTTTGCTTTTGCGTCTTTCAGACATGCAGGAGGATAAACGTTGGATACGAACATGGCGATGTAGTTATAGGTCAAACCGGTTAGTTGGTCCGGACACCATTTCCAATTATTTTGGTTAACCTGCTCACCGTTGTACCAGTGCCAGTCCTTGGTAGTGTATCCTACGTCCGTAGCTCCAATCAGAAATCCGTTGTATTTTGTGGGAGAAACTGTCATTGAAAAAAAATCTTTACTTTAATAAGGCATCAATCTCTTTAACGGAATCCCCGATACCTTCCGATTATAATTAGCCATCACTACCACCATACTACCGACATAGTAGTGGTTCACACAACAAGAGACACTTTGTGTGACGTAATCTTTCAAGTAAATATTTGTACACACCTTATTGGGAAGATTAAACCATTGAACGAACTCGCTTCATATTTACTGATATCACCTTATGCTCCGTTATATTATGTTTGCAGGTCCTAAACTGAACAAAATCCCATCTCACTCGACCCAAAGTAGTTTTGCTCGTTTCTTCGTTAAAGTTTTATCGTGTTTTGTTATGTTGGCCTTCTTTTAACTGCTATGATATTCAGCGCAAATTAATGAAATTCGAAAACGGCACGGTACATATAACTTCTAATAACTACTATGATATTAAGCACAAATTAAAGAAATTCGAAAACGAAACTGTACATATGTAGGACTACATATGTTTGCTTCATTATTTCTATCTTTGACCCCGTTCCAACCATTATGCGTGGCTTTGGTTGAAGGGGTTGATTTTCCAAATTTAATCAAATTAATTCTGAGAGAATGAGCTCTGAGCTCTCATAAAATCATTTCCAGGTTAGAAATTTTTGATTAGAAAACTACATAGTAAGAATTTGACATAGTGTTGATAAGAAATTTCGAAGTTATAATTTAAGTAGGTAAAATGTTCACAAACTGATCTTTTTAAATCCGAATACGTCAGATGTAGTAATCATAATATCAAAATTAGCACCAAATTTCCGATTCAATAAACGAACAGCTTTCAGAAAATATATAACTAAGTTTGGTGCATATTGCAAGTTAGCTGGAATCTAAAATCCTATAGTTAAGGATCTTGGGTGCTCAAGTACTCCACAGCAGGTGGTACCTGAAACCCTGTTAATCTTACTTTACTCATTTTGAGAAGGAAGATATATTATCCTAACACATGTTAGATTGCGAAAACACATGCAATGATACTTACAGGTTGACGCCCTGATGGTCCAGCCGATATGGGCAAATTTCTCCTTCGTATCTATGATAACCAGATCCCCGCCTTCACCCTGGCACACCACACGGGCATGGCTATAGACAGTCGGACTGAGATAATGGATCTTATAGGAGAAGTTCAAGGCCCGGTTGTAGAGGTAACCCATCTCAGAAGGACAAAACTCTGAAAAATTAATAACAAACGGCTAATATTTTTCATTCTAACACTATTTCAATAGGAAATTCACGTCATATTTTGCATAACCAATACCGTTAAAGCCGTGGTATCAGTCTGTCGGTCTGTCTGTATTTATTTTTAATAGTTCGATAACATAGATCTCCTTTGGACTGGGTCGATGGAATGGGGGATGAGCGGTAGATCACGCAAGCAGGGTGGAACCTGGTGGTATACAGAGGTTATATTCAGTATGCCAGGTTAACCAAGTACATTCGTCAAATCCTACATTTATTAGATTCCGTCAGCCAAATATTGTTCAGATACCATGGATATGTCACTGGCGATTAAATTGCGGGCATGTATGGGTCAATATAATTGACATTCACGAATAGCATTCACCGATTTAATATTTTATAATACTGATATTACAGAGAACAGGATAGAATCGCAAAGCTTACGTGTGGAATACATTCGCAGCTCTGTAGTGGTTCTCAGTGCCATTTTCCAGCACTTTGTGTACCATAATGTAGGGAGAAATCCTTTGTCTTCTCGGTTGGAACAAACCATTATTTTAAAACACTAACCATGCGATGACGCTATTACATAAAAAAAACTACTTTGCGGATTGAGACGAAGAATATACATTATACATACATGTACACTAGACAGTAATTGGGTAGTCCAAGAGCCGCGGGGCACATTTGAAAGTGGGGGGAGAGGGGGGCTGAACTCTATACCGGTCATGTTAAATGTTGGACTGGCGCTATCTAAGATAGGACTTATAGCATTGCGGTCCCAAAAAGTGGGGAGCTAACCACCCGCGCGTCGCGGTCCCTGTAGTCTATGATATCATTAATTATCTACAAACTCATTCCAATCGTTTCCAGATAAACACTTCCGATACTATTTTACGATAATCCAAACTTTGATCAACCAATGTGGACATAAGATTCACACGGCAATGATTTGGGCGTTCATATTATTATCTTGGTACTGTAACTTCAGCCTTCAATATTTCCCCAACAATGCAAAATATTCTTGTGTATTTTATGGTAATTTACATTAGTCCAAACAAGATTTGTTCCCATGCGTACAGCGGACACCTTGGATAGAGATACCCTTGGTATCATGCGTGGAGAGAATAGATCCACGCGAGAAAAATCTCTATGAAAAGCTGCACATTTCTCAAGAGATTGGGAACGTATATATGCTGCACTTCGCATGAAGAGTGAAGCAAAAACACCATGGGTAAATTAGCAACGGTCACCTCGAGAGAGATATGTGAAAGACTTCATTGTCTATTCCTGAGGGGGTAAATTATTCCGGATGGGGCAGTTGTGGAATGAGTCGCAATTACCTCACCTGGATATGATATAGTGCGAGCTGCTTAAGTATAGATATTGATAACCTAATATTAAATTATTTTAACAGGAAAGGTAAAAAGTCGAGCGCGAGAGTGGGACAAGGCAAGCATGAATTGTGGCAAATGTCGTATCGAGCACGATATAAGCACGGTACCCAGTGAGGTTTTGGCTAATTTTGCCTTGAAAATCAATAACATATGAGAAATGTAATTTAATACGAGGGCCCTGGGTTAGATAAGCTCGCTTACCAGGCGTCCATTGTGACTTTTACCCTCTATAAATAAAGTTTTTATTATTATTATTATTATTATTATTATATATTATTATTATTATTATATTATTATTATTATTATTATTATTATTATAAATGTTGCCTCAAACAGATCAAATTGAGTCTTTTGTGTTGGATATGACAGATGACTGAAGCTGGAGATCAAATATAGAACTTATCACACAGCGCCATCTTTAAGCCAAACTAACACCATTATATTCCCATCCTGTGGACAGCACTGAGACAGCCGACGAATAATATGTCCGCTGGATTCCAACCAACGAAGAATATGCAAAATGAATGAGCTTCTCCGGATAGAAATTTCAAACAAATATGGTCACTAACACGTGATCTAGGTAGTGTATTTTGCTTCCGGTTTTTCACCACATACATGTACCTTGAACTTGTCTGTAATACCTACTTCCTGGTGACAACTGGCCGTCATCTGGGTTGAAGAAAACTACACCATGAGTCTGACATATCCCGGTAATGCTGTTGTGAAAGAAAGACATACATTCTTCATCCCGTACGCACAACATCTGGCAATAGAGAGACGTGCCATTTTTTCTTTGGCGGATGACGTCAGATATGATTCTCTCACTGAATTCTCCAACGGACTTTGACAGCAGTTGCCGCGTACGACACCCGTCGCCAAATGTAACAGTTGTGGTCAGGGATAGTCCACAGACGAGATACACAACGGCACTCATCTTGAAATTGTCGATTTTTAAGTTTTACTAGTGATGCTCCGAAAGCGGACACACTGTATTGTCCCGACAGTTATTTCACCCAGCTGAACGCCAGTGAAGGGGATGTAGAATTAATGATGCCAATGAACTTACTCCGATGGAATCGAAAGGCAGCTGTTACGTTGTGGCGTTCGTGTGTTTTGGGAGCGAAGACAACAGCTTCAGTTCGAGATAAAATGCGTTTAATTCGATTATATTTTCATGGTTGCTTGAGTGTCGTACATATATTGTATGAGTATTGCAGTAATCGAAATTTCAACGAGTGCAGGTTTGTACAAAATGTACCCTAGTATAATTAATTGCCAGCTATCAGATATTCCGTCAGGGAAACCGAAAACATTTCCCTAAAAACTACAGTTTGTGTTTATACAGCTTAGCATATGGATCCTCTGACATCGATTCTCGATCAACACATGCGAAGGGCATCAATAACCTGATATTGACATAATGAATTGACAAGTGATTATGATATACGCGTTCTATGTACGAAATAAATGCAGTTATTGTTTTTGTTTCATTCGCGCAAAACGAAGTGAAAAAACGAAACGATTCTACGCTTTTCGTTTTCATTATCGTGTTAAATCGAAGGAAAACCGACGCTGTTCGTTGGTTCCCCTGTAGACTATAGCGCTTTTTCGCAGGACACGAACATCGTTTTATACGCCCGTTGGTAGAATAGGTCGTATATTTCGATCATGATTTCCGTCTGTCTGTCTGTCTGTCTGTCTGTCCGATTTTTAATTTTGCTTGTCCGTGCGATATGTCCAGTTTCATGCCGTGGACTAGTACCTTATCAATGCGTCGAAGAGAAACCCCATTCATTTTGAACTCAAAAGGTCAAAGGTCAAGGCCACTGTGATTTAAAATACAATATATCATTGAAAATTGTTGTATTTATGCTGCAAGTGCAGTTCAGAATCGATGTGGGATGTGATGGCAAATAAGCCTGTCTATTGATTTTTACCCTTCTACGAACTTTACCTAAATTCATATAGCATATGGAACTGGCGATGGGTCAGAAGCTTACTGAAGATGACTAACCTTGACCTCTTTTATATAGGTCAAATTTGAAGTAGTGGTGATAGCTTTTGAACGACTACATCTAGGATCTCCAAGTTCATTCTACAGATACAACTGGTGATAGAATGGAGGACCTTCCAATCTGATTGACCTCAGCCTATTTTTTTTCTCGGAATAAAATTCTAGTTGTTACAGTAGCTCGAGGGAGCACGGCTTGGCTCTTCACATTTACACTATTTACATTTGCACCCGGTGAATGCCTAATCAAGTTTCAATTTTGTCAGGTCAAATTCTAGTTAATACAGTATGTTTTATGGAGTTATAGTTAGGCATGTACGGGCTTATATTGACGCTCGTGAGGCTCTTGTTTCTTTTCGTGATCGGGTACGTTTAGTTGTTGCTAAATCGTGCGCTGGAGAACAACTGCCGCGCAAGAATACGTAGATTTACCATGTCCAGTTACCAGTTGTGGCCGGATGAACAGATAATCACTAGCTGGTTCAGATGTTAATAATAATTATATTAAATGTCATTTCAATTGTTGTAAATGTTCCCAGCACCGAGTAAAGAGGAGAACAGGACCAGATCAGACCAGTTTATCGTCATTTGTGAATAATATGGATACTGATAATCAATAAATGTGCCAAGAATAGATAGAAGTTTTATTTTGATAAGTTTGCTGCACAAATCTACGGGTTAATAGGGCATATCGTTTTGCTTGAGCTGTAATACATAAATGCTGGTATCGCTATATTATATCTTTCTTTTATATGGAAACTGTCTTTTTCTAAAACTGTTTTAGCACAAATATGAGGTCTGAGATCTGAATATTTTACCTTATAGTATATAATCGTATCCGTATTATCGTAAATATTAAGCAAACTTTTTTCCTTTATATCATGCAAAATGATGTACGGAATAATCTTGATAACTTTAACACAAGACTATTCTATGGATAACAACTTCTTTATTGCTATTGCTGTCCATAGAATAGCATTGTGTTATATACGCCGACTTCTAAATGCCTACCAAAGAAATTGATAATGAATTGAATTGAATTTATTCACCAAACATACAGCAGATATACGAATATACAGGTTATCAGGATAAAAATAACATTAGCCGCACATAAGGCGGGAGTAAAACCCCAGGGGGCTTGTTTTATCCCGGATTAGCTTGAGTAGATGTACATGGTATACGGCGAGAGGAGTATGGAATGTAGCAACACAGTTTTCGATGTTCTAATATTTACGCTAGTTCGGTGAATAAAGCGAATATAATATTTACACTAGTAAGGTGAATAAGGCACTGCATAGATCAGTTATCGAGAGATATCGCACACACAAAACAAAATCGATGAATGTTAATATAGAGACTGCGCACAGGTAAGCATGACATTATACACATATAACGTGATTGGAAATAGACTGATCGATGCGCATGGATAATTGGTTGTAAGATGAAGGGTGACCGGTAGGCAACAAATTTCGGTTAGAATTGATGATAGCCATATCAGCGTCCGAATTTATTGAGCAAAAACTCTTTCAGTCGGGATTTAAACAGTGACTTGGAGGCATAACATTTCAGGCTGACTGGCAATGAATTCCATATACGTGGTCCTTTAATTTTGGTGGAGTAGAATGAGAGTTGTGAGTGATAAAACGGCCTGTACAGATTAAGGTTAACTTGTCTTGTTGGATAATTGTGTACCGCAGATAATTTGGTGAAGTAATTGCGCGAAAGGTAGGGAAGAAAAAACGAGTGGTAGAAGAATTTGTGTGCAAATATCAGGATTAGGTAGTCATTTACTAGATGTAGAGGTAAAATATTCATTTCTACAAATAGGTTTCTGGTATGGGCACGTCTGGCACTTGCAGTTAAGATGCGGATGAGCCTTTTTTGTAGGACAAATAGTGGTTGAAGGTGCGTTCGAAAAGTGTTTGCCCAGACCATACTGCAGTAGGATATGTAGGGGTAAAATAACGAATAATACAAAAGAATTAGGGTCTTTCTGTTCACGCAATGTTTAATGTTATTTATAATACCTATATTTCTTGACAGTTTTGAGCATAGTGCTTCAATATGTGAGTGCCAGGTTAGCTTGTCATTAAAAAGAATGCCGAGAAATTTGAATGTATTGATGCATTCAAGCTCATTACCATCGAGGACCAGTTTAGATGTAATACGATTAGTGTATCTGGTCGGTTTGATAAGCATATATTTGGTTTTTTGTATGTTGAGAGACAGCAGATTACAGGAAAACCAGTTATGAAGTTTGGCGATCTCGTTTGACAGAGTTTCGACTAGATTATCATAATCTGAGTCGGAAGAAACTGCGCTTGTATCGTCGGCGAAAAGGAGTATGTCTAGAATATCGGATGCTTTGGCTATATCATTAATATAGACCAGAAAAAGAATGGGGCCGAGGATCGATCCTTGAGGTACACCACAGTCTATGATATTGGTTGAAGAGAGTACATTGTTATAGCACACGCACTGAGACCGAAGAGACAGATAGCTGCGGAACCAATCGTTGGCAATTCCTCGGAATCCATAGTGTTCGAGTTTATGAAGCAGTATTTGGTGGTTGACGGTGTCAAATGCTTTAGAGAGATCAAGAAACATGGCAATACTAAACTTTTTATCTTCTTTTGCACTAATTAATTTATCATATAGTGCCAACACTGCATCACATGTGGAATGATTAGCCCGGAAGCCAAATTGATTGGGACTGATAATATTGTGGGCTTCCAGGAAAGATGTCATTCTAATGGCAACGATCTTTTCGAAAATTTTACTAAAGCAGGGAAGAACGGATATAGGTCTGTAATTACTTGCTAGGTGTTTATCACCGGATTTATACACAGGTGTTACTTTAGCTACCTTCAAAACGTTTGGCATTTTTCCAAGCTGGAGTGACAGATTTACAATATGTGATAGAGGAAGTGCTATGAGATGCGAGATGGGTTTGATTAGCGACATACGGATGCCATCTATTCCAGGAGATCCAACCTTTAATTCCGCAATAACTTTCGTTATCTCTTCTGGTGTACAAGGACTTAAAATGATTTGTTCTGGATTTTCACGAGTCAAGAAAGTTTTATAATCAGTTGGAGATCGCGGAATTTTGGCGGCCAGGTTTGAGGCAACTGAACAGAAATAATCGTTTAAATGGTTTGCTATCTCTGATGCGTCAGTAGTTTCATTTCCGTTAATGGTAAAGTTACGCGGTAGAGTACTGCACTTTCGCCGTTCCATAAGTTCATTTATCGTTTTCCATGTTTCCTTGATATTATTATTATGTTCGTTAAATTTGTCTTCATAGTATTTTTTCTTAGCGTGTCTCAGAGTGTGGTTGAGTTTATTTCTATACTGCTTATATCGTAAGGTAGTTTCGGTTTGTTTCTTTGATATGTGTAACCTGTATAATCTATTTTTTTCATGTATTGAGTTAATGATACAGGGCGTTATCCACGGTTTGTTTATTTTTCTTTTGCCAACAGTTTTTGTACGGGAAGGGAAGCATTCGTCATAGATAGGGGTAAAATTATCGACAAATATACCCATAGCCTCATCAATGTCTGTATCTTGATTAGTGACATTTTCCCAGTCAGCATACCCCAGCATCTCTCTGAATAGAGTTTGTTGTTCAGAGTTAACGAGGCGGTAAACGATGTTTTGTTCGGTGGTTGTGAACGTAGGAGAGGCTCCGTTTATATAACTTGTAACAACTTCTTTATTGCTATTGTTGTCCATAGAATAGCCTTGTGTTATATACGCCGACTTCTAAATGCCTACCAAAAAAATTGATAACCTTATATCTATGATCTGAGCGCTAGTTTCAGATGTACAAAATTTATGTTTATTTATATTTGTAAATCAAGTTTTTCAGTCTATACAAATTCATTTAATTTGGTAATAGCAAATTGCCTTCTTGAATTTCTACATACATTTTTTTCGACTGCAGACAGCGAACTTTCTGGCACTATCGCAACTTATTTTTCTTCTTTGTTTGCTTACAATTTTTCATTAACTACTAAACATTCCGTGATATTAACCCCAGTGCTACCATTGGTTTTTGTAATAACTGGGCAATAATTTTGAATCTTCGGATGTTGTGTAGGGCCAAAGTAGGTTACATAGAGAATATTTTGATATGTGTTAAAGGTAACCGTATATAGTGCATATACTATTTCCACATCACATTTTTTTGCAAAAATATGGCCACATTGCCTGGTTCAGTCTTAGTAGTTTATAACAGAAGTTTATAATTTCCAGAAGTCTGCAGACCACCACATTCCCGTGGAATTGGATTACGCCCTATACCGTTTCGATAAGCAGTCACATGATTCTGGATTGAATGTTAGCGCTAATTATTCGTTCAAATGCTCGAGTCTATAGTGCGCTGTATCATTGATACCTAACCCGCATTACGCTACGTCATCCTTCGCTGCATATATCCCACCGATAGATGGCGTTTCATTTATTGTATCAGTTTGAGTTCCCGGTCGACCGACAGGTGGCGTTAGTAAATCGCGTGATTTAGACTCTGGTTTACTGGGGATAACGCTTCAGACAACCGGTATATTGAACTTACATTTGAATGGGTCAATTTTTTTTCATGAGGACGGAAAGTGGTCGTTTGATTTCATATTGTTGTAGTTTCTTGATGTTGGGATATTATTATTAAAACTTAAACGTTAAAAGTTTAAACTTGCTGTTTAAAATATTATCATGGTATTAAGGAACACAGGACTAAAGTGACGGTGAACATTCAGTTCTAATATGTTGGCCAAATGATAGAATATGGCTAGTGCAGTATTACTGGGATACATGTTTCTCACATCACTGCAGCCAAAAGCAATGTGATACACCCATGCGATACAGAACCTGTATCACACCCTTACAGTTTGCTAACTATATTTTTGGATATTTTTCAACATTATTTTGATGTGAGAAATAAATTGTAGCACTCGTGGTCATTTATTTGATTTTTATCACACTCGTTTGATAAAAATCAGATAAATGACCACTCGTACACTGTAAAAAGTGGAAACATGTTTAACGTTTCATTTTGAGATGGTAACATGTTAGATGCTTCATAATGCTACATGTTTCACCCTATTTTTCCACAAAAACATGTCTCATAGACGTAACGATGCAACTATTTGAGAGTTGTGACATGTTTCAATCGCGCTGGCGTCTCGCATAACGGTCCGAAAAGCTGTTTGAAACATCAACACTGAAACACGTGCAACCGAGTTGCATGACGACATGTGTCAAGAAAAGCGGAGTACAAAAGGGATAGTGCTGTCTGATGCATGGAATTACATGTACATACCAGGTCTTCACACACTTCGACAGAGAGCTTTAGCAGTTTGCAAACAAAGATATGATTACCACTGGCTTTCAGATATTTATTTCTGATCTTTAGCGACCCGGAAGATATATGTCGAAATTGTGGATTAATCGACTGAGCATTTTAATTGAATTATTTGCATAACAATTTATCTCAACCAGGCCTAGGGTATTTGAGGCCTGCCCAGGCGCCATTTCACTCTACCCCTCTCCTTCCAAATATGTCTTTGCTCATTGAGATAGAGGTCTGAAACTTCTCACAACATCAGCTTAACTAAAAAGTGTGAAGTTTTTTTTTTGCAGGATAGCCACTTTGAAGACTTCACAGTTACGTCATATTCCAAATATGCATTTTTTATCGAATTTTTTTTGTAAGATTTTCCCAGCCCAAATTTTGACTCTTTACTGGAACCCTACATGGCCGACATTTTGAATTTAAGAGTATTCGCTCAAAACATATGGTCATATTACGGCACACCAACAAAATACATAGCCATGTTGCCAGAATAAAAGTGACACTTATGGGGCACTAATGTGAGCAGCCCTGAAAGAAATAACAACTGTGTTCTCCGTGTGATCAAAGGTACATTCAGTATTTTGAATTGTGAATGTGTAGCGCACCAGGAGATTTTTTTGAACAGAGTCAATACGATTGCGTACGTCATTACAGCGTTGGACGGGATTCGGCCTTAGTGGCATATATAAATCAGAAGGAGACAGAATGGACATTATTTTTCATACGTATTGGAATATTGAATAGTGTTCAGTGTCAACAATGTTTCTACTTCATCCCACAATGTGATCACTGTTGCAAAACTCGAGACGAATCCAGCCCTCTAGCCCTGATTTTAATAATCATCTGCGATCCGTATTCCATACCCCAAAATGGAATGAAATTACAGCCACCCGGAAACAGAAAAAGTTAATCGCGAGTAGCATGTCAGGAAAAATAACAAAGGCAGTATCATTCAGCAATTCCATATTTGTAGGCCTAAGTAATACAGTATCCATGTTCAGAAATGTTTCCAGTGTGCCGGATTAGACATGGAATACAATATGGGAAAATACTTTATCACAGATCAGACAATGTCGTGTCAACGGACCAATATGGCAAGTTGAGACTTGAGTAAATTATCTTTAACTTTTAAGTGTGAATCCGTGATATAAATGAATCAAACCGTGAGCACATTATTGTTATATGAACAATTTTCACTCTATGGTAACGGGGTTCACATCAGGGATTCTGATGTACCAATCATGAGTTAACCTGAGGAGCAGTCTGTTTTATGTGTTTCTGTATATGGTTATTGCTTGTTCATACAATGCATGTTCCCGAGTTTGACTTCCAACGAATATAAGAGAATAAAACTTGATGTATGTTGATTTTTGATGAATGTTTTCGTTTCAGTACCGGTATCATGCACATGCCAGTCTGACAGTCTCCTGAAAACGTAATGGGATGTAGACTGTTTTGAAAGTTGGGACAAAATCATGTTTCATTTTGAGACGTTAAACATGTCACCAATTTTTACAGTGTAGTGATAATCTATATGTATCTGCCGATTCTATCATATGAGTATAATAAATGGTCTTTATTTTAGAATCACTGCACTGATCAATATTAATCGATGAAGATTCTTGACGAATAATCGAGTACGTACAATTTTGGAATGTTTTCCTTTGGTCGGCAATTCGAAACCCGAGACGGCCGATAATGCCCTGTCGGGAATATACAAATTTATAGTGGAGTCATCTTTTGCGAGTGGTCATTGGAATAGATATATTGATATGAACTAAAATAAGGCTCGGATGGTGACCATCTTGGAATCCATGGCGGCTGTTTCATTCAGGACCAATAACGCCGATTTGTTAAATGTCTGCAGTAATATATGGCGCTCACGTATCTTTTAAATAGATCTTTCGTGCATATAGGGGGATAAACGTTAGATACGGTCATGGCGATGTAGCCATCGTTCAAACCGTCATTTGATTCGTTCGGACACAAATTCCAGCTACTTTGGTTAATCTGTAGATCGTTGTACCAGTATCAGTTCTCGTTCGTGTATCACAAGTCCGTAGCCCCAATCAGAAACCCGGCATATCCACTGGGTTTACCTTATTACGTCATTTGCATCAACATCTTTAGTGAAAGTCTGCGATACATCCTGATTAGCTATCACTACTACCATACTAACATAATAGCGTTGGTCGATAAAAGAAGAGACATTTTGTGGAGCATTGTCTTTCCAATAAATATACTTACAAACTACTTTCTACTCCCACCCCTTGCGAACATTTCAGAATGATATCTAACCATAGAACTAACGCCTTTTATATGAGTTCGCATCGCCTCATGCTCCTTCATTTTATCTGGCCCGGTCATAAACTGAACGAAACTCGCTCATCCAGCTCGTTTTCTCCGTTAATTCTTTTATCTGGTTTCTTATGTCGGTCTTTTAATAACTACTACGATATTAACCGTCATGGAATGTGTACACAACATTGCCCATATACGTATAACTACATACGATTGCCTCATTATTTTCAAGTTTGCTACCGTTTCAAATTTGTGCTTGTTTTTATATGAAGGGGTCAAATGTTTCGGATTTAAGCAAACGATTGATCTCTGAACTACAATGTACAATAAATTACAAGCGTCTAGTCCGTCATCCATAATTCAGCCGTCGTCCATTAGAGAATATCCGCGTCCATAATCCAAAGACCTATTCCATATTCCATACAACAGTATTAGCACCAAATTCAAAAAGACAATCATAGTATACATAAGCGGTCAACAGTTTTCAATGATGCCGGCAAGACATCATGATGTTCCAAAAATATCAAATCCGTATCGCTGATCAGTATTCTTAATCCATAATATTCGTTGTAAAGTCGTCATCTATAGAATGATGTATCCCAGTCACGCTTTGATTGCAGCTGTTCATATGAGTACCATGAGGATCTTGAAGTACATGGGTTCATACGGCCCCTAGCCCCAGGTTAAGCGGAAATAGACACAAGTTACGAAACGTAGTGCCATAGATTTTGCACGCTACGTTCGTATTTTGCTATCAGCATGCGATATGTATCGCCAAATTTGAGAAACTTTGAGTGGAGGCGCTTGGTGGAATAGCCCTGTGTTATAAGTTTCTGTAACAATCTTTTGTGACGTTGATTAAAATCGTCACATTTAACACAGGATCTAGCAAATGCTACTAAGGGAGATATGTATACGCCATATTCAGGTCCCACTGGAATATTACTGTCCAGAAAGTTTACGATGTCGAAATTGTAATCATCTCTTTTATCATAAAGTCCACGAGAGAGAATGCCCGCTTCATTTTTATAGAGATATAGATCTAAATATGATGTGCCTGTAGGGCTGTCTGTAGTTTCCTTCAAGTCCAGTGAAGGTGGATTATATATCCTTCACTGCGTCATTTATATAGCGATTATCCACAGCGAGAAGATCGTCTATATAACGTTTGGTGAATGAGAAGGAACGGGATTTGAATGGATCGGTTGTTGAAAGTGCCTGCATATAGTCATATTTATAAGAGAACAGATACAGGTCAGCCAACAGGGGTGCACAATTGGTACCCATTGGAATACCTATATGCTGCTGATATTTTGTGTTGCCAAATTTCACATAGATATTTTTAATGAGAAATTCAAGCAACTCTATAAACAAAGAAACATCCCATCAATGATATCTCCTGTATGTAGTAGAGCTAAAGAATCATTTCCAAGACGAGCGCAGAGAGGTGCGCTCTTTGGTTAGAAAACTAAATTCTGAGAATTTGAAAATATTGAAAATATTGTTTCGAAGGTCCAAACCAAGGAATTTGTAAGTAGCATATGACATCTGAAACCTTAATCATATTTTACACATTTTGAGAAAAACAATATATCATCCTAACAGATGATGGATAGCGAAAATACATGCAATAATACTTACAGGTTGACGCCCTGATGGTCCAGCCGATATGGTCAAATTGCTCCTTCGTATGATAACCAGATCCCAGAGGTCCAAGGCACGGTTGTAGATGTGGCCCATGTTTTAAGGACAACACTCTGAAAACTAAAAACAGGAGGCTAATATTTTCATTCTATGACTATTTCAATGCCAAATTCTCTTCATATTCTGCATAGGTCATATATATACCATTAAAGCCGCGACGTTTGTCTGTCTGCCTGTCCGTCTGTCGGCAATTGTGTTAATAGCTCCATAATCAAGCGATGCAGAGACGCAATATATACGCCATTAGAGCAGTATTTCTCCGGAGAGTGACATCTATTTTGAACAGGATCCTGGAGATGGGGGCTGGTCTGACCCAAATTGTTTTTTTCTATATTATAACAAAGTAACCGACATGCAGGATAGACCACATAATACAGTACAGGAGGGTTGTATTCGGAATAACCGGTTATCCAAGTAAAAGCGTGAAATCCTACGTTCAGTAGATAGCATCTTCCAAATCTTGTGGTTCCATAAGTCGATAACTGCGTGACGTAAATATAAAATTTTTATACAAGCACCAATTCTTCAAGTAATACTCGGCTATCGTCCATTAAAGACGTTTAGCGTCTATAATCCAAAGGCGTAAGTCATATATCAAAGCCAAGTTAAAAACAAAATTATGGTATACATCAACACGGGCTAGTTTCATGCAATAGAGAAGCAGTTAACAATTTTCATTGATGCTGAAAAGACGTCAAGATGTTTCAAGAATATCAAATTCGTATCGCTAATCATTATGATTTTCGTTGTAAAGTCGTTATCTAGAGTATGATGTATCTGTCACTCTTTCGTTTTGTCTGTTCATGTCGACACCACGATGATGTTGAAGTACACTGGTTCATACGGCCTAGCCCCGAGATAAACTGCACTAGACACAAGCTAAGAAACGCAACGCCAAATATCTTACAGGTTATGCCCGTATTTTTCTGTCAGCACGCGATATATATCGCCAAATTGAGAAACTATGAGTGGTTTGGTGGTATAGCCGTGTTTTAAAGATTTCAGCAATAATGATCTGTGAGGTTGATTAAAATTGTCGTATGTTACAGATGATCTCTTTACTAGGCGAGATATTATACGACTTAAGCAGGTCCCACTGGAATATTACACTCCAGATTTTTGACGAGAGAGAAGGCCTGCTTCATTTATATGGAGATATTGCTTTAAATATGATGTGACGTTAGGGCTATCTGTAGTTTCCTTCAAGTCTAGTGAAGGTGGATATATGCGCTTCACTGTGTCATTTATATGACGATTATCGCGATAATGTTGTCTATTTAGCGGTGGGTGAAGGGGAATGAATGTTTGAAACTATCGGATTTTGAAAGCGTGTTGTATTCATAAGAGAACACATATAGGTCAGCCAAATGGTCGCACACCTTGTACCCATTAGAATACCTATATGTTGCTGAAATGCAGTGTGGTCAGATTGCACATAGATATTATTAACGAGAAATTCAAGCAGAATTATAAACAGGGAAACATCCAATGAATGATATCCTTGGTATGTGAGCTACAAAATGTGTGTGGTTTCTGTTATTAACATATCGGCGATCAGTTTTCTTGAACTCCGAGAGTCGAGAAATCCGATGTCTCTACGGCATGTGTCCTTTCGCATTCAGTTTTTTTCAGTGTGACATTTTAGTTTTTCAATATCGACATATATTCAACGGCAGAGTTTTTAGAAAACGTGGCTCAATAGTTTTCCCAGATTTGGTATTTTTCCGGGGGCGGATGGGGGCTTGCCTCATCCAAATTTGTTTGTACATGCGATCGTCTGGACTCCCGAAGGCAGTGGAATAATATGCTGAAAAGTTTTTAAGAAAGGAAACATTAACGTTTGTGTGGTACTTCGCATAACGCATTGAGCAAAATACCATAAATTAAGCACGATGAACTTAAGAAATCCTTCAGACATGGGGAAGACTCCATTCTCTATTCCTGAGGGGCGACAAACTTATCAAGCGTGTGAGAGCTAAGGAATGAGCCGCAATTATCCCACCTCGAAAATATATAGTTCGATTCGTTTATGTATGGTTACAGTTATGTTGTGATATAAAACAAAAGGTAAAATATCGAAACAACGCCAATATAGATTGTAGAAAATGTCGTGTCGAGTCAGATTTAAGCTTTGAACCGTGTGGAGGTTGAGCTAAATTTGGGCTGAACATTGACAACATTCGGAAAATTTCATCTCAAATAGAAAAAAATGGACTCAATTGCGTGATATATGAGAGATTACTGGGGCCGCGGATCAAATGTAGTACTTTTGGAACGGAAATATATTTTGTCTTATTTAACCTGTTCAAAGGCAGTAGAGGACGTTCATTTAGAGGCTGAAGGGTTTTTTTTTTCGAATTTCAGTATTTTTCGTCAGGTTCAGAAAAGAGGTTCGATGAAAAAAAATGAGGGGTCACCATAGTCGTTAAAACAATATGGCATGTATACCGCTTAAAAGCCATAACACTGAATACATAGGAAAAATTTTATATTTTCTTGCTTGATGCTCAATAAATTAAACTTCTCAAGGTTAAATTTTCCCCATTTTGCTATATAATACTAAACACATACAGGTCTTTTTGAACATGTAATAAAAACAGGGGGACACCATACTTTCGTAGAAAATATTAGCAGTATAACGGATAAACTGAGCCTTTCCAGTCCTATTTCCAGGAGTGTGTGGGGTCGGGTAATCGGGGTTGGGAGTATGGTATATTATTGGAGATTCATTTCATAGCCATATACAAGTTTCCTCTTTGTTGAAATTGACTAAGAGTGAATTTTGGAGGATGTCAGGGGCAAAATTTTCAACCTCTGGGGCACTTTGCATCTTCCCACCATTGGATCTAAAATGCCAAGTTATTGGTCAGTCCTATCACACTATCGAACCACCAGTAAAACGCATAAATCGTTCTTTTGTGTCTTTTGTTGATTTATATCCCATTTTGAGATGTCTGGGTATTTTTGTCAGGAAATCCAGCTTGTTTTGAATAATTCGACAAATGACCATGTTGTAGCCTCTCTTTTCGAGTGAAGGGTGGAGAATTAATTCATACCAATAAACTTACTTCTGCGAAATGGAAATGCATCTGTTACGTGCGGTGTTCGTGTATTTTGAGAGAAATTTGTTAGAGAATTTACTTTTATTCGATTATATTTCCTTGTTTGCATTTTACTTTTTTTTTACTTTTTATTGGTGTTCCAGTAACCGAGGGATCACCGAGTTCAAGTGTACGCAAAAGGCTATTCCACGCGCTATTCTTTGCGAGCTCTCAGATATTGCCTCAGCAAATGCGTGAACATTTTCCCTAGCAAATAAAGTCTATGTTTACAGAGCTTAGCATGCCGACAAGTGATCGAACATTGGTCTGTAACCAATTCACTAGTCACGGTTTTCAACATCGATTATTGATGCACACAACAGTAGGGCCCCATATCACAAACTACTATTGACATAATCACTTGATATATGGCTATCGTGAAGTATATTGATCAGGTAAATGTTAATGTGTCTCCTGTTATTAATGATCAAACAACATACCGCGCCTTGCTTGTTTGCGAAAAATAAAAACCAGTACAAGAATTTTAGTTTGAAAAGGTCATTCCCCTGAATGCAATTTATTTGAACAGAATGACAGTACATCCCGCTTCAAGAAAATTGAATTAAAATTAAAGAGTGATAATCAGAACCAAATGGATTACCAGGGATCCTGTCCTGGTTACCAAGACTAATAATGGTCTAAATTAGCAAGTTGAGGGGACCAGGCTGTAACCTCAAAAAGAACAATGTTGCATCATACGTTGGCATAACTAAAGACAAATTAATCAACGATATGCAGTGGATTTGCACGGAAAGGAGAAGGTTGAGGAGGAGGTGAAATAACAAATCTGAAGATGCTTAATTTTTAGCAATGTCGATCGGTAGCCGATCTTAAAGGGACGCTTTAATCAAACGTCACAGTCCGTGCTGATCACCAATAGCAACAACAAACTGCTCGGTGATAGGCCTAATACAAAATACAAATAAGCAAGGAAAGCTGAGAGACTAGATGGAGGTACAGGGAATAACGACGGAGACCTGACAGAGTATGCGATGAGAAAATGATGATACTGTTGCCGAAACCTTCAATAAATTGCCTTGGAAGAGTTGGGAAGGGATGCTGTAAGAATTCGATTGAAAGCTACTCTTACAGCGAGAGTGAACTCAGTGGGATGGGATGAGCAAATGTTTTGAGTCACGATGCTGCTGCCAACGCCTCCTTATATTGAAGACGTGGAAGCTTATTAGCAATTATGTTCGATTTACCGGAAACAAGATGCTGTTTTCCAGCCAAGAAAAGCAGACGGCCGGTTAAATTCATTAGGCGGACACCCTTTGAAGATCGCTTGTTAACTATCTCAACTACTGCTTGGCTGTCACATAAGCAAAGGACCTCATGACCTCTATTTTGTATTTCAAATATCAATAGTAAGGGCGAATGGGTATAAGTCATTTATGGTGATGTGGGCATCACGTGGATGATCGGGTAATGCCCGCGCGAACCAATGGAAGCCGAAAACAGCCGCCATGCCAAAGTTTCCTGCAGCATCTGACCAACGTGTGATGGCTTTCGAAGACAATCACTGAAGAGCAAGAGCGACTTCTTATTGAAAATCTGTTGTTGGCAGTTCAATGAAATTGTGAAATTTACAGAAATGCCCCCCCCCCCCCTTTAGGACACAACAGGTCATGAATAATTCTAAAATTATCGCTTCCATTTTTGGAATCAGGCCTTAAGATGAAAATATACAATTTGGCAGTGGGAGAAATTTAAATAGGCCAGCAATTCGGCACTTATCAAGTTCCCTTCGAAGTTTCTGGCCTACAACTTCCGGGTTCTGTTGGACTGGCTTATGGTTGGCGACAACGGGGCCGCACGCTATCCCATCAGCGCCTAAACGAATACCTTTAGAGAAATTCTCCATCAAGTATGCGGCCTCGACGTAACCCAATAACGACGATTTCAGTCTCTTTATTTTATGGGAGTTGGCAGCGGCATCGGGACTACGTTTCGGACTTTGCCGTCAAAATCTGGCGCTGTGGTACATGGAATTGCAGGCTGTACATTCTTGACAAAGGCACGGTGTCACACATCGAATGTGTACAATGGTTTTCACTTGTCCCCATTATCCAGAGATACTATCCATCGCTTTTTCCGACTGAAGCTTGACAAGGACAGAGACTCCCTATAAGAAGTCTGAAATCGATAAAGTTGTGACCCCGATGTGATTGAGGAATGTGGGCATCGATGGGTACACCATGTGTGACACCCGAAACCGGTTTGTTGGCCAACATAGATTGATTATCTTCAGATTCACCATCCTTCAGGGTTGGCATCGTTAAATTAACCAATTCCGCCACCCCAGCATTCCTACCAGTTTCATCGTTGGATGTCTTCACTGGTGAAGATCTGGAAGCGTTGACTAGAGGGACCACAACCGGAGAAACGGCAGTGGTGGAGGCATGGTCTGAGTTGGAAACAGTGACTGGTCGACCTGGCAACACTAAACCTGCTGCTTAACTATGCTGACTGTTACGGCGACGATCTGCTCCATATAGTTGTAGTGAGCGTCATCTCTTAAGTGGGTATAGGATCGTCAGGGGGATTTGACTGGAGTCTGGAAGAATTAATTTTGCTCGCTACATAAATGCAAGGCCGACTTGAGCCCCACAATTCTGCTAAACGGATTAACAGTACGCAATTAAGACGACTAATCTCCATACGTATAAGATAGTGGAATATACTTTAGTGGAAAGTGCACTTTATCGGCTTATACATTCCGCTACAGTTTACATTTCGCATGTCCACTTGTCTCTATCAAACTGGAAAAGTTTCTACATAAACGTAGTTTGGCACAGTTGCGCGATCATGATTTTTGCAATAAAATAAATCCTTGGCGACCATGATGCGAGATCATGTAAAATTTTAACAAATTAAGTTCTTCACGACCTTGTTCCGAGATCTGGTAATATTCTCATTAAAAGCAATCGTTCACGATCTTGCGGCGCGATCACGTAATGTTGTTCGAAGGAAATGCGTGATGACGATACTGATCTCTCTATAAGGAAATATATATATTACAAGCGTCTAGTCCGTCATTCATAATCCAGCCGTCGTCCATTAGAGAATATCCGCGTCCATAATCCAAAGACCTATTCCATTTTCCACATAACAGTATTAGCACCAAATTCAAAAAGACAATCATAGTATACATAAACATAGGCTTGTTTCCTGCAAGAGAGAAGCGGTCAACAGTTTTCAATGATGTAAACAGGACTTATCTGTTTCGACGTGGACTTTGTTCGGTATTGTGTACCTGCTGCTTGTGTATTTGAGGTTCCATTTCTTCGTTAACGTTCGTATGGGCTTAACTGATGTATCGAGTCCATAACTGGGACTTATTTACGCCGGATATTCTATGTGTATTTCTATTATCCGTAGTAGCATTTACATGTAGTTTACATATGGAGAAGAAGGTAGTAAATGAATGCGAAATCCAGCGTCCCTTTTTGGAAATAACAATGAACATTTATACAGATTTTATTCTTTAAAATTTGAATAAGAAAAAAGTATGGCTATGTACAATTATTAAAATAAGTAATTATATGCGATTGTATTGGAAAGTGCGTTCGCTAAAGCATATCTCTTTCTTCTAAGGCCTTGTCTATTCTCAAAATCTTCGGTATTGGCTGTACACACGCGTACACGTAGAATTCTTTACAAAATTAAAAGAAGTTTTGGACCCTATACGTGGTGAAATTATTTCAGCGGGATCTGCATATGGCGTATACATATCAAGCCTAGTAGCATTTGTTAGATCATGTGTGAAGTGTGACGATTTTAATCAACGTCACAAAACATTATCGATGAAACTTATGAAACAGGGCTACACAACCAAGCGCCTCCACCCCAAGTTTTTTTCAAATTTGGCGACACATATCGCATGCTGAAAGAAAATACAAGCAAGAATCTAGGCTATGTATGTTATGATTTTTTTTTATTTAGTACTAATGCTGTTATATGGAACAGGTCGTTGGTTAATGGATGCGAAAATTCTTTAATGGAAGATGGCTGAATATTGAATGACGGATTAGTCGCTTGTATTTATGATATTTTAACTTAAAACGATCTGTTTGGCACATCGGGATAATATGGCAAAATGACAGTCAACGTGGATTTTGCGAGATAATATAGCGCAAAAATTTTAATTTGTAGATCACGAGATATCCCTTTAAGACTTTGAACTTTTAATATTGAAGAATTTGGTGTTGACCTGTCCAAATGGTTAGACTGAGTAATCTTCGAAAATAGATTAACAGATTTTTCCAAAACCGACAAACTCTGAGATCGACAGATATAAGTCGTTCTTTGGCATTTTTTAGCGAATCATGGTTTGGAAGTTTTAGGAAAATTTGAATTTGTTATCTCTATGAATATTTTTGGCACTGATAGATAACGGCACTTTGAATTAAAGGTATTTGAGCTCACCTTGTCGAGCTGAGATACATGATTCTCCGAATAACGTCTTTACAACGAAAATCGTATATATTAAGAATACTATCAGCAATACGTTTTTGATATTTTTGGAACATCATGATGTTTTGCAGGCATCATAGAAAACTGTTGACCGTTTGTCTCCTGCAGGATGTTTTTGTATGAATTTGGTGCTACATGTAATTTTGTTATTTCATTTAGGTCCTTGGATCCTGGACGCGAAAATTCTTTAATGAACGACGGCTAAATGTTAAACGACTAGACGTTTATATCATATAGACTGTGATTGAACGTTTTACGTAAATAGATTGACAAACTTACTCGCGGAGAAGGAACACTTGTTTTTTTTTCTCGCTACACACTTTCCCGTGTTTGACGCATTTTGAAGGTGAAGGAATATTCCTCCATCCACATTTTAAAAGCGTTCCTCTTAAAAGTTATTCTCACACTTATCAATTTCAGAATACGGAAAAATACTATACTCCTTTTGGTTTACGCGCAGTTTGTTGTCAGCTATGTTCGATGTATGCTTATCTCTCTGTTGTGAGGTCGGGATTTTGTTTCACCTGCATCTCAAAATACTTCTTTAAATATGAGCCGTATAATTTTATGTTATAGGTTAGCAACACACTGCCAACCTCGAGCTATAAAAGCCACGATTTTTCTCTGGACAGGGAAGGACCTTATAGGATCTATGAAATAATATACGGAAATATTGAGTTAGCAGGTACATGAACCGTCCTTGGTTACATAAATCGAAACGAGAAAAAGTTTTCCAGCAGACAAATAATATCACTACCAGGTGCTGGTTAAGAAGTTCAGTCTAGCTATTCCATCTGCTTCTTACTCCTATTGCGATTTACCCCTCCACTGAAATTATTTTGGAGGATATATCCAACAAACACAAGTTTCTCAAGAAAAGTGGTATTTTCCTTTCTGTCACTGATGCAGATATATCAAAATTGTACTGGACTCCAAAAATGCAAAGCAAAGCTGATTCCAGAAATCGTACAACTAAACCTCTGTCCACTTTGTTAATTACAAGAGCCTTGATGCAGTTAAATCATTTTGGGGAATTATTGTGCTGCCATTTCAAGAAATTCAGATGTCGAAAATAATTCGAAATGTCTTGCGGAAGAGCTGGATAGTGAATGGCACATACCGTACCGTATTTATCATTAACAAAATCTATGTAAAATTCGGCATTACCATATACCAAGAGCATATAGGTATCCCAACGAATACAAATTGTGCACCACTTTCGGCAGACATATTTGTTCTCTTAGGAATATCAACGAAATATGATCACTACAAATTGGGACTACGATGTTAGGCCTGAAACTTGAATGCAGAAACATATTTTGAATAACATAACATCATCTCATTCGTTTCAAAAAGGGGAAACTTAATAACGCTCAGATCCGACTGAATGAATAACGCAATAGAGTGCACAAATATAATATATTTGCACATGTGAAATTTGTCGAGAGTCGGGAAGGATATGCATATAATGAGATTATAGGTTATACAGGGCGGTGACTGTGGTTATTCAGTTATGGCCAATGAGCAAACCTAAAAAATCTGCATTTGGATGACTTACGACGGACTTTCCTCTCTCATGTGTTTTTTTTATAATTTTTCCAGAAACATTTGACCACATACTAACCCAGGATCAATGCGCGGGCCATAAAGATTGTTTGAAAGAAGACCATTCATGTAATTACAATTGTTACAAACGCAATTGACACCGACTATTCGGACAAAAGATTTTATGTGGCTGCTCAGATACCAGCGTATGTTTTAACAGATAATTAACTCTACCAAACATCGGGGTCCATTATGCCCACCCCCTATCAAACTTTCTACACGTTCTTCAAAACGACAAATAAAATAGGAGAAGGCACTCCCTGAATTCATGGGTTATCACATTAGGGTCAATTTGAGCCTATTTGTATACCTCTCAGAGCAGAGTATAATGAGTAAATTCAAACTAGCGACCATGAACATGTCTGAAAATTTACGTTTTCGTTGTTTTCTTGCTTGCGTTTTTACTCATAAAATGTCCATTTATTACACATGATATAAATATTCCCTAATTTATTGTGCAGCTCATCTGCTAGTTGTTACAGTTTGACCCAGACAAATATACTGCGGGAAGTTTCAACCCACTAAAAATAAAAATATTTACTGGGAGGGGACCGAAATGACCAAAGTCGGGTAACGTTAAGAAGAATCACGCGCTTGCACGTTCAAGTAGTACTGGTACGTGTCCATTACAAAACATTCGTGTCGAAGAGTGGAAAATATCCGCATTATTTTTTAAATAATTGCATTCACACTTTCGCAAATATCAGGCAAAAAAAAAAAAGATTATATTGTATGTGCATTATTCATACAATCAATATTACTTTGAAATTCGTAGAAATTGCTAGATCGATGAAACCCTGGACGGGGTAACCACCACGAACATATACTAATTCTGCCAATACCAAGTATGTAAGCTTAGTCTCGATAATCGTTGCCTAGCTGCTGTCGGTAGTCGGTCGGAGCGTGGCGTTGGTTTATCTTCAGTTTGAACGGGTTGTTCTGAATTATCTTTATTCAAGAACGTCCCTATGGAATTCTCTAATATTAACGGTAATGCGACGAAAAGACCCTGAAGATGGCGGACAATATTCCATTGCCGCCGATGAGGCTATATCTGATTAGCAGTGCACCCCATCCCATCCACCTAACCCACCCCGCTCCATTCCCACAACTTGGGTTAACCATACTTGTGTTGAATGCAGTCAAATGCCTACTCATAGTTGAGGTTATTTACCTACGCCGCTCGTCACAAACCATGAAAGCTTTCGAAAGTGTATCATCCTCAGGGTCAGTCTCTCTGATCACAAGTAACTCTCGATTACAGCTGCACACGAGAACTTGACACATTCGTACATACTTTAACTCTAACTTCTGCTTCGAAATACAAAAGATCACAAACCGCTTACTTACTATAGTAAATCGGTTGGGTACATTTTCAGCTGAGAAAACTATATTCTCTGGCACAAATGACCCACCATGCCAAGTAGCCTGGCATTTCCGCTCAAACAAGTAAAACATTATCAATCGGCATCATTTTTTTTACACAGCCAATCATAGCGTAAGGTCGGCAAATAAACTGACCCAAACCTATTAAAATTTGTTTGGATATTTTTTAGCGTTGATTATTATAGAAACATTCTGGAATATATCACAAAACATTTCTCTTCCAGTCAGGGATAATGTCCAATCAAATTTCACCGGAATTCAATTACAAGCGTCTGGTTCGTCATTCATAATTCAGCCGTCGTCCATTAAAGAATATCCGCGTCCATAATCCAAAGACCTATTCCATATCCATATAACAGTATTAGGGCCAAATTCAGAAAGACAATCATAGTATACATAAACATAAGCTAGTTTCCTGCAAGAGAGAAGCGGTTAACAGTTTTCAATGATGCCGACAAGTCATCATGATGTTCCAAAAATATAAAATCCGTATCGCTGATCAGTATTCTTAATCCATAATAATCGTTGTAAAGTCGTTATCTAGAGAATGATGTATCTCAGTCACGCTTTGATGGTGACTGTTCATATGAACACCTTGAGGGTCTTGAGGTACATGGGTTCATACGGCCCAGTTCAATTCCGAATAATAATCTTACTCGTTTTACTCGTCAAACCTTCAGACGTATGCCCGCATCCTTTCCGCCAATCGTTCTGCCACATTGGTAGAACGATACAATAGTGAGAGCGGACAGTGATTCTATAAGTTCTTTGAGAGGAATTCTAGCAGTTTGAAACTAGCAATAATGGTAACTAAACGGATAACAATTCCTTTGTTTATTAGCTGGTCATGTTCTGCCGTAGTTACTCACAGGTTTTTCGAACCTAATGATTCCATGCCTGGTCATGATGAGTTATTTAGAGCTTACCTGTCTACCCCTTTCAGCATCCCACCTTGAGTAAATTCAAAATACAAGCGTGAAAGGCAAGAACTATACAAGTAAATAATGTCCATTTTCGTGTGCTACTTTTAAGGAAACAATGTCTTACTGAAGTGGCCAATCAGGATAATTTGTCATAGCTAGCAATTATCGCTAACGAGCATGCTTTTCTTTAACACTGGCCGTATTTTTTTATTATTTCTCGTCAAGAGTTGTTTCCAATTTTTTTTTATACTGTGTTTGCAGAGAAAAGTTCACGAATAAAAAATTAGAATGATCTGACCGTGAAATTGATCAAAGGTTCAATTTTGTAATATGACGTCGGATTGTTTGCATGTTCTGCTACAGAATAAAGTGTTTTAGCACCTTGGCCCCTGGGGAAAAAATAATATTGTTATTGCTATACCTGATCATATACGCCTAGAATTATAATAACCACATAATATAATAGATCGTTGATGAGTGCCAGCTCATAATTTATTCTCGTTGGAGAGTAAGGGTTTTGTTGATGGGGGTGGACGTGTCTATTCAAATTGTTGAAAACACTGTTTAGGGCTTTATTCAGCCTTCCGCGGTGGAAAGTTATTACTTCTCATGGTTCACCTTTTATCGAGACTTACACCTATGACAGAGATCGGAAAAATATTGTATCACTCAACAAGAGTAGTGAATACTCCTGCACTTTGGCTGAAATAGTGCCTCTAAGTTAGCCTTAGAGTCAACAATCTTATTTCAGGGTATATCGATCCAACAATGAGCTCGTCTGATTGTTGTTGTAATTGTTTTTCCATTTCTTTTTTTTCGTAGCAGGCAAAGCCAAAAAAAATTATATTGTGATATAAAAACTTTCGTGCGAGTAAACATTTTTCTATACCAGATATTTGAAAGGAACATGCATTGTAGCTAAAGAGCAACCGTCGATTTACATAATTGGCACGTGCAGATCGATTTATTTTTATGATATTATATTCGTCTATCTAGACACCAATTACATTAATTGGAAAATGTGTGTACACAGTGGAAGACAGAAAATAAAAAAATTAAACCTGTTTGATTGTTCAGCTTTTTGGCAACTTGTCTGTTTGCTTTCCAATTTACTAACGACAATCCGACCATCCTTCACTAATATGTGTATTTCTTTATAGCTATGAACATAACTCACGTCTTCTTTCTGAACAACAAGATCATCGTGACGTGAAATCATGAGATACATCTGGGATAAGAAAAGATTGTATCTGCACTAATTAGACTGCAGATGGCTGGATCAACTCTTCAAATTATTTAGAATTCTGTCAAGTCGATCACCAAGTATACCTAGCCCCATCAGAAAGTACAACTCTAGATCTGCAGAATGTGCAAATTGTTGCTGCTTTTATTCGGACTATTCCTTGCAGAAACTGTAAGATATGCTGTTTCAATGCAGTCGCCTCAACTGCTGTCTGTAGCTGTTGGAGAATTTGATGGAATAACCAGATCAGACTTCATTCGTCATAGAACAAAGGGTATGGTTGCCGATTGTCAACTGTTGTGTTTGAAGGACGAACAATGCATGTCGTTCTTCTATAACCATATCTCTGGCATATGTCAGATACATGGTGTAGTCTTCTTCAACTCCAGTGATGGCCAAGTGTGTCCTGGAAGCCAGTATTACAGGCAAGTTCAAGGTATGTACATGTATATTGAACACTATATAATAATACACTGCAGAGCACATATAAACCATATTTTTTTATTTTAGGAAATTATGCCAAAAGTTTTACCGAAATAAGAAATTGGTATCTGAGGAGAGGAGGGTTCGGGGGGTCTATACTATTGAGTCTAACAAGCAATGATCTTGAACCCATTCGCACTAATAGTGTATGAGTAGTATCCTTTAAACCTACTTGGCCTGGGGGGGGGGGCACTTTCCGACCCCCCCGGTTGTTTTTTTTGCTCCTATCTCCGAAACGACAAAAAAATGAGAGCTGAAACTTCTGGATTTTTTAGATTGTCATATTGGGGTCATTTTGAGCCTACTTGCATGACTCCCCCACCCCCAGCACCGGGAGCATGGGTAAATTCAAAATGGAGGCCATGTGGGGTACCAGAAAAGCTATTTTTCGCCATATTTCTTCACAAATTTTGCTTTTCTGTGTGAAAAATGGGTAAAATCAATTTTATTTCATAGATTATTATTTACCAAATTTTCATGCAGTTTTTGCGAGAATTTTTTTTTAAAAAATTCGAAAATTCTCACCAAAAAATGCTCCAAAAATGCTCTTTTTAAAGCCATCTTGGATTTGTTTTACATTTTCTGGTAGAGCTTGACCCAATGATATAGTGTGGTAAGTTTGTCCTCTAGCCCTAGCGATAGCGAAAATATATAGGTGAGGGGCACTTCCGGTGCAGCAACAGTGCACCGCATGCATACATGATAGACAGATATATGGATGTGATGCGCACTGTCGAATGCTGCTGTAATAATGATTGGGTTGACTTGTTTGATCCCATTTTTTGCAGTCAGATTTTTAACGGTTAAGGTAACTCTTCATGGAATAAAGACATATACGTTGATAAATTTACCTTGAAGCAAATACATTTTTGGTGAAAGTAGGATATAAATTGTGAGTGTGCCGTTTGCATTTCTATTGTAGCTTGATGTGTTACTCAGCATCATCCTGGTTATAATGTTGTTACCTGTCTACCTATTACTAATTTATCAAAATCTATAAAGAGTGGACACAATTGATACTTATTTCCCTAATTATTAAATCCTTCTTATCTTCGAACTCTATTCAAATCATGGTGTGGCGTATCAGTAATCTACTGACCTTAGTAAGGTATAGGAAACATGGGGCGCCAAGCCATTCCCCAGATGTAGTTGTTGAGAAAATACTGGATGGTTCATATTTTTCGAAGCCGTCACAAATAATAACAAAAAATCGATTCTGTATGATCTCATCTTTCAGCTCTTGTTTATGACAAACTGTCCAGTTTTAGATTCTTTGCGTGCTCGTTACGCTCCGCAACAATCACAGATTGTTGTTGACCCGTTCTGAGTTTCGGTATCCCGTGAAGCTAAAACTGGACAGTTTCTGATGAACGAGGGCTGATTATGAAGGTAAGATCTTACAGAATCGAGTTATTTTATTGTCTGTTACTAACGGCTTCGAACCTATATTATTGGAACCATGCATTATTCTCTCAACAGCTACAGCTGAGGGATGGCTTGACGCCGGGGCAGAGTAAGGCCCCACCGGAGCTAGATGTTCACTGAATTTGGTAATGACAAACTATTTGGATTGCTTTGCCGACTTCAGATTTTTCAGCATATGTCAAATAGATTGCATATTGTGTGGTCACGTAAGATGACATGACATTATGGAACATTCGGGGCTGCACTGTGTGTCTTTATATTTAGTGTATTTCTTTGCCGTGTTCTTTCGTCAGAATACAAAGTCGTCAAGGTCTAGTGCTTCCACGTGTGTTTGATTTTTTTATCTTACTATCTCATGAGCTACATTCATCGTATTCAAGTATCAAAATGATGTCCGTAAATGTGCGTTAGCTTATGGAAATAGTGTCATCTCGAATTTAGTTGATTGCGATAAAGACGATACGTTATGTCGTAGGCAATTGAGATAAAAAATAAAGCTAGGATATGAGACGAGAGTGTAGAGCTGACATGACAAATATGTTAACAATTGGAATTATGAAGACCACTGGATCTGGCAGCAGTTTTCACCTATATTGGAAGGTTTCTGCTATTATAATCGTCTCTAGAATGAATGCATCATCTCTTTATGTCCGCTGGTGGTGAATAAAAAAGTTAAATTTTTTAATAATGTATATTGTTGCATTCATAATTGTGTAATATGAGGAAAATCAAAAAACAATTTATACATGTAGGTTCGTGTGCATTTTTAGTGACAATATGAAGTGGACTGACCCATGCTAAATTTGATACAGGGGAATAGCCCTGGTTCTGAAGCATATTCATGAAAAAAATCATAAAAATATTATTTATGTTTTTTTTATGTTCTGACTGTTTGAAGATAATCACAATTTCTATCTAAATTTATCAAATTGGATGGATTTTAACATAGGAAAGGGAGATAACCTACTAGGGAAAGCGGATAAAACATGGAAAATGGCCGCCTAAGCTCAAAATCACCAGCGGACTACCTTATAATATAGAGGAGTCAGATGACTATGAAACACATTGCCCTATGACCTGAATCGTGGCACTCCATACGTTTCGATGATTGTTCTTCAGAGTATTAATATATTGTTTTCAGAGGTCTGTCCATCTCAGCTTGGCTATATCTATAACCGTGCCCTTGACTTTTGCTACAAGTTCCACTATCTCGATCCAAGTAGCCCTGGCAGAGCCAGCGTGGTGTGTCAATATGAAGGTGGGAACTTGATTGTTTTGGATACAAAGGAGAAATATGACCACATCGGTTGGACCATCAAGGCGTCAACGTGTAAGTAGTGTATTGCCATCGCTACCAGTCAGATGTGAGGTACGGTTTTCTTTCGCTGCTTCCCTCTCGTTTTTATTTTAGATAGAATTGTTAACCTTCTACATGGTGGACTGTCTGAATTATTTGACAATACAACAAGGAAAACGCTGAAATGGATAGTAATGACATACTAATTACTTAGCCTATCGCGCTGGGCCCGTCACCAGCTAATTTCTGTGAACACTATAAAATGAGTTTCATTCGTATGGTTTGTATATTTCTGACGGCAACACCACAAAGAACACATAGCAGTGTTGGAGGCAGTAGGGCTGTGATGGTTGGTTCCAGACAGCACCGTTTCAATTAAGGAGAGTAGAATTGATGGCAAATCCCCTTTAAATTCCATGTCATAAGGCACCAATTCTATGTCAGAAGGCACCATAATGCGCACGTGAATTATCCTTCTCGTCCTGAAAGTGTAGGGAACGGTAGCGATGGGATGATATATCTTGTTAAAGGGTACCAAGTGGATAGTCTAGGAGACATGGATAATCATTTCAAATAGGCATATCACCGATCCCCTGCACACGCAGCAATATGGATTTATATTGAGGCAGGAAAGAATCGAATGAAGTCCATACACCCTAATGTACTTAAGTGCACCCTGCACACGCAACGATATAACACCAATGATAATTACATAAATAGTGTTTGTGTATTCATATTGAGACACGAAAGAATCGAATGAAGTCCATACACACTAATGTGCTCAGGCGCACACCATCTCTCTCTCTCTCTCTCTCTCTCTCTCTCTCTCTCTCTCTCTCTACACTCACGCACACGCATTTAAGTTAAATTAATTTCACGTTGAATTCAGATTTGCAGTACCGCCAGTGACAATTTAACGTATACACTCGGAACTCTACACCAAATGTAAAGCACATTTAATGGTCAGCCTGCTCTTCAACATATTATACCAATTCGATTAGTGGACGTGATCACCACATACAACGAGCAGGCTATCATATTATTCTGGAGCAACACAGTTCCCTGTCTTCTTGTAATATTAACTGATGATCCTTATGTGATCAGCTGGAACTGTAGTTTGTTGGTCGATGATCCCACTTCATCATGTACTCGTCTCAGTTGTTATATGTTGGATAGCAAGCGTCAAATCCGTCATTCAGCCATCATCCATAAAAGAGTTTCCGCTCAATAATCGAAACACCTATTTCATATGACAGTTAGCATCAATTCCAAATGTGTATGAAATAAAAAATAATAAAAACACAATATGATTTCCTGCAAGAAGCGGTCAACAGTCTTTAACTCTACCTGGCCTGGCCTACCAAACTTTCTGCGCTATATCCAGAACGACAAAAAATGGAGAGATGAAAATCCGTGACTTTATAGTTTATCATATTGGGGTTATTTTGAGCCTATTTGCATAACCCCCCGAGCAGAGGATCATGGGTAAATCCAAGATGACGGCCACATGGGATAGCAGAAAAGTGATGTTTTTGTCATATTTCTTCAAACTTTCTGCTTTTCCGCGATGAAAAGTGAGCAAAAACTATTTTATTTCACATCACATTAATATTTACTAATTTATCATACAGTTTTTGCGGAGAAATTGCAAAAATAAAAAATTCGAAAAATCTGACCGAAAAATCGATCAAAAAATGCCGTTTTTGAAAATGAGGTCACTGTGACGTCATCAAAGCGGCCATCTTGTATTTTTCACATTTTCTGATCGCGCTTGACCCAAGGGTATAGTATGATAAGTTTCAGCCCCCTAGCTCAAGGGTAAGAAAAATAATTATGGGTGGGGCCATTACGCCCCCCCCCCCCAGGCCTGGACAGGTCCCAAAAAGCCCAGGCCAGATAGGGTAAATGATGTAAGCAAGACATGGGGATGTTCGATACATAACATCCTAATCACTGACCATTGTTCTTCGTGCAAATGAATGCCAAATCGTTTCCAGAGTATGTATCTTAGTCAAGCTTTGGTTGTGACTGTTCATTTGAACACCTTGGTGATGTAGAACACATGATATTCATACGGCCCCTAGCCCGGATGTCATCTCAGATATCAGGAGAATATTCAAAGAGCTAAGGTTATTGTCAATAACTTAGCGAAAGTAATCCTTTAATGCATCTTTCTCAAATTCTTCTATTTTTCTCAACTAAATGGAGTTCTGTTACGGCCATTCCACTTACCAATTTTCAAAGTAATTTAGATCCTCTGTGACACCAGTCACTTGACTATAAGGATATCACATATTGAATTTGGGAATTGCATGAGAAGAAGGCGGTTGCAGCTACTGAACTGCTGTGTGTGGGGGCATTGTGATATGGTATTTATGCAAACATCTTTTGTACTTTATAGTTCCCAGCAAAAACATTTGGTCCGGCTTCCTGATTGGCGCAGAACAAAGGAATGACACCGGCGATCGGACCTGGGAATGGCATGACGGCCGGCGAGTGGACGAAACTATTTGGAATTGGTGTCCGGGACAGCCAAGGGATGAAGATTGGTTGTTCACAGCAATGGTCGCATCGGCACATCATCCATCTGCGTGTGTGAATGACGTACATATAGACCCGAAACGTTTCGTTTGTGAGCTTCAGATATAATATTATATTATATTAGATTGGCTACAATATTCCTTGAAATGATCGGATATCAGTTGTTTTGCAACTGGCTGTGCCCGTTTTTTTTTTTTTTTTTTTTTTTTAACTTGAGGGGCTGCCCCACTTTCAAATCTCTCTCCTTTCACTCACCGTCTCAGTTAACCTTTATTACGTGTTCTATACTGGAGAGAAAATTAGAGCTCACATTGCGGCTTTGTAGACTATGATATTGGAGTCATTTCGATCCTATTGGCAAAACCCCTCAAAGAGAGGATCATGGTCGAATTCAAAATCGAAGCAATGCATTGTACCACTTCTCGAAAATTTATGCTTTTCTCCCCCCCCCCCCCTCCCTCCCACACAAGGATGCGGTACATCTCCATATCACTCAGTTCAGATGGGCTTAAATTACAAGCGTCTGGTCCGTCATTCATAATTCAGCCGTCGTCCATTAAAGACTATCCGCGTCCCTAATCCAAAGACCTATTCCATATTCAATAGAACATCAATAGCATCAAATTCAAAAAGACAATCATAGTCTGCATTGAACAGGCTAGTTTCCTGCAAGAGAGAAGCGGTCAACAGTTTTCAATGATGCCGGCAAGACATCATGATGTTCCAAAATTATCAAATCCGTATCGCTGATCAGTATTCTTAATCCATATGATATTTGTTGTAAAGTCGCCATCTAGAGAATGATATATCTCAGTCACGCTTTGATTGTGACAGTTCAGATGAGCACCATGGGGATCTTGAAGTACATGGGTTCATATGGCTCCTAGCCTCGGATTAAGCGGAATTAGACACAAGTTACAACAGTTACGCCATAGATCTTGCTCGCTAAGCTCGTATTTTGCTATCAGCATGCGATATGTTTAACCAAATTTGAGAAACTTTGAATGGAGGCGCTTGATGGTATAGCTCTGTTTTATAAGTTTTGCAACAATGTTTTGTGAGGTTGATTAAAATCGTCACATTTAACACAGGATTCAGCAAGTGCTACTAGACGAGATAAAGTATACGCCATATGCAGGTCCCACTTGAATAAAGTAGTAGATGACTACGATAGTGGCCAGCAAAAGTTCCTATATTATAGGGACATGCTCATCCTCTTGATTTCTCGACGGGAGTCAGATTCAAATGGGTGGGGTATAGAGGCATGAATACAGGAGGGTATGATTTTACTCAATGACCGAATGTCTGAGAACGACTCTCAGCGAGAAGGTGGGTTTCAAGAATGAGACTGGAATTCATGTTATTCATTAAGAGTATCGAAAAATGCAAACGTCTCAACTTTGTTACCTGCTTTTGTTGTTGCAAATGTCTAAGATATTTGGAATACAATTCTTGTTTACGCAACTTCAAATGTTGATAATCTGTGCCCTATGCTAGAATCCAGCTCGACTATTACTCATTTGTTAGAACACGAGAGCTGGAGATTGGCAGGTAGGAATCTCATCAAGTGAGACAAGGTTTCATGCACCATCTATACATTTTCTGGCTGATTCTTTCAGCTTGCCTTTCCCTAATCAGTATCGAAATATCAGAAACGTAAAGCAAATCTATCCTGACGAATATTATGGATTAAGAATACTGATCAGCGATACGGATTTGATATTTTTGGAACATCATGATGTCTTGCCGGCATCATTGAAAACTGTTGACCGCTTCTCTCTTGCAGGAAACAAGCCTATGTTTATGTATACTATGATTGTCTTTTTGAATTTGGTGCTAATACTGTTATATGGAATATGGAATAGGTCTTTGGATTATGGACGCGGATATGCTCTAATGGACGACCGCTGAATTATGGATGACGGACTAGACGCTTGTAATTCCAAAGGCAGTCATACCATTTTCACACGACAAATCTGGAACACTACACGCACTCGTCTTTTCTTTGCTCTATAAATATACCACGGTCCATATTCGGAGCAGAAGTGCCCTTGTGCATGTATGAACTCTTCAAAATTCAAATCTGATTGGCTATTCCGAAGAGGCATACACTTCTCGTTTGAGAGCAATATACCCTCCATCAAAGCTGTACTCTGTTGTTCAGCTCCTATATCAATCGGCTGTCTATAGTATAATATATCTTTCAGTTTCAATAATTCACTTCATTCAATAGGTTAAATGAAAGGCGGAACGTTAGTGTAGTATTCAACTTAAAAGTTTAAGAGGATACATGCCATAGTTTGGGATGTATTTTCGATAACATCAGGGAAACTACTTCGTGCGTGCTGATGGAAGAAGACGAAAGGCAGTAAGCGGGTTATAATTACTGAAAAGATTGCCTTTCGGTTTACACCACCAATTGGATATTTTGGGGATTTAGGCGAAGGTTGCGTGAAAACATTAGGGCCTCTTCCTCCTCTCTGGAAATCTATCGTGAAATTTACTTGAAATATGAAATTGTAGTAATCAATGATAATCCAGCGAGATATTTCGTGTAGGATATTATACGGGAAATTTTGTGGATATGAGTAATGTTCCGTACAGAAGAAAGGAGAATAATTAAAGATAAACAATAAATATGTTCCCAGCACGTCTATATTTGTGTTGGATGTTATTAATACTCTGCGTTACGATGAGCGCACAAAGGTGATGCTCATGTACATGCGATGGCGTTTCTAAGTACTTTGCTCGATTTGACCTAGTTAGTTGGATGGCAGTGATCAGTAAAATATCCTCAAAGATAGTCACTTCATGTCGAACCGTAAGTCTTATAGGGACCGAACATTTGATACATTCAACAAATGTTCATGCTGCCGGTGGGGAAATAATGCTAAGGGGGCATGACGTCTATTTCATCGTCTGTGCTTCTCTAACAGATTATTATTAGTCTTTCTAAGTAGTTTCCATAAAATCAATCAATGACAAGAAATTGCTTCATGTGTATCGAGTGATCGTCGGCTAGGTCGTATAATCTGATCAGAGATCATGGATTTTGACGGTTAAGCATGTACTCACTAGTTGGGGGGGGGAATACCTTTCTAGAATCGCAAGTGAAGGCGTTGTATCGATGTTCTTGCAAAATCTCTACATATGTCAAGAAATTAGGAAGTGAAGATTGTACAAAAACTGTAAGACGGTAGGCCAAGGACGCCAAATGTGACTATTGATGGCATTCTTTCTTACAAATGTGTACCCTTACTAAATTAGTTCTCTGTGTGGTATGTTTCAAGGTGTGATGGGATACAACCCAGATTCTGAGTATAAATGGTCATTTTGGGGTCACTTTTTGAATCGAATAATGTCAAAATTGGTAAAAAATGTAAAAGATGTTTTTTTTTCATGCTGAATTAGTTTTATGTAGTGTAGGGCTTAACAGCAGGTATGAATATCTGTTAATCGTTGGAACTGGGGTCATTTTTGGCTCGCCTCATGGGTCAAAATTAGATCAAAATAGGATAAAATTATATTTTTTATCTTTATATGTTGTGCTTTTTTAATTACCTTTATGTGCAGTATGGCTCAAAGTAGGGGGTGGATATCAAGACAACTTTGACAATATGAGGTCATTCTGTGACCAAAACAGGCCTAGGCTTCAAAACACTTTACAACTTTTTTGTATGATATTCTTTGCAAAATAAATGGGTATCCAATCTTAAGAATTTCTACGGGGCGTTTCTGAATTATTTCTTATACTCTTAACCTTCCAGATTAAGAAAATTGTTGGTGCCAAATTTTCTTTCCTGGGTGTGTAGTAGTTGGGTAAACTGTATCTGACCTGGTTGATTTAGGGCTCGGAAAATTAATATCCCGTTTGAACTTTTCGCGGTATCGCCAAAATGATGGAAAACCAACAGCCTAGACTTTCCGGTGTTTCGGAATATACTGTTGAGCTAATTTGAGCCATTAATAACAATGCTAGTAATTAACCATCAATTAATTCAAAATGGCGATCATAAATCACGCTTTTTCAAGTTGTTCATATAATATGCATTATTTTTAGCTCATGATGCAAATTTGTTAACAACTAAGGATCTCAAATCAAAGTCTAACATCTTACGTCTATTTTCAATCTGATTGCATAATTTTCGGCTTGAAATATGATGGTTTATTTCAAAATGGCGAACATCAGGGGTAATCTGTAAATCACACTTGTTCATGTTGCATATGTAGTTCGCTGCATTATTCTTAGCTCCTTGAGCACATTGATAAAACCAGATGTATCCCTGTGCATATAGCTTAACATTTTGTTGATATTTTGAATCTATTTAAATATCCCTAAAATCCAGATTTGATGATCAAATTCAAAATGGCGTCCATATGGGGTCATCTAAAAATCATGTTTTTCAATGTTGATCGTGCAGATCAATGTATAATCCTTAATTGATTGTGCCAATGTATCAAGGCCGAAAGTTGTCACATCTTAGCCAAACACAATGTGTTCCTTTTGAATCTATTTTTTTCTCATATATCTCAAGGCAATATTCCAGCTCATTTTGCACGTTAATCAAAATGGATGAATCTCTGAGCGTAGCCTAATATCTTACGCTCAGTTTGAATATATTTACATATCTCTAAGATCAACATTTAAGGGTAAAATTAAAAATGACGGCCACATGTGGTCATCTGAAAATCATGCTTTTCAATGTTGATCGTGCAGATGAACGCATAATTCTTAGATGATTTTGTCTATGTATAAATGCCGAAAGGTGTCACATCTTAGCCAGATACAATCTGTTCATTTTGAATCTATTTGCCTAATCTGATGATTATATCCAAAATGGTGACATCCAGAAATTCGTGTTTTTTTGTGTTTTTTTTCGTGATAAGCGTATAATACAAGGCGTTCAGTTTAGTCAAGGTACAAGCTTTTTTTTAACTGGTCACGCAGTAAAAAGGCAGTAGCAACGCGCTAAGAGCACAGTACATTATTCTGGGATCACGAACGTTCATGTCTAATAAAACGATTAAAAGATAACATGCGCGCAAATTGTTCAAATACGAATTAAATCCAAGATCTTTTTTTGCGTATCGCTGTTGTCGGAGATGACGAAACCATCTAAACACGGATATCCAATAGTCATATAACACAGGATATTTTGCAATAGATGAGAATCACTCCAGATTTATCCAGTTCAACCGGAAAATTTGCTGTCCACAGGCATATTCATTATTCCGATATGGTGGTAAGGAAAAACGGGGACGGACGATTAGCCGTGCGGAAAGTGCCCTCCCCTATATATTTTCGCTATCGCTAAAGCTAGAGGGCTGAAACTTACCACACTACATCTTTAAGTCAAGCTTTACAAGAAAATGTAAAAAATCCAAGATGGCCGCCACTTTTTTGGACGATTTTTCGGTGAAAATCTTCGAATTTTTTATTTTGTTTTGTTCTTCGCAAAAACTGCATGATAAATTAGTAAATAATAATCTGATATGAAATAAAATAAGTTTCACCCACTTTTCCGTACAGAAAAGCAACAATTTTGAAGAAATATGACGAAAACATCACTTTTTCTGGTACCTCACATGGCCGCCATTTTGAATTTACCCATGAAACATCACTTTTTCTGGTACCTCACATGGCCGTCATTTTGAATTTACCAATGATACTCCCCCTTCCTGCAGGAATATGACACCTCAAACCAAAACCATTCGTGGTACTTTCCAATAAACATACTTCATAATATATTGTGTGACAAAATTATTTTGGTTTGAGGTGTCATATTTTTGCTATAAGAGAAAATCCTCACTGTAAATGCCTCAAAAATATTAAATCAGACCGAGGAGCACATTTTGATCGATCATATCTCCATTTTCATACAACGGAGCATCGCAATTTTTTCGAGGCTGATATTTCAGTATGTAAACTTCTAGAAAAATCTGATTTGGCAGGCTTTGGATTGAAAAAGAAATTCAGCTTGATTATCATCACACACAAGTGAGGTATTCCCGTATTGTCGTCACATATTCTTTACTCAGCTGTAGTAACAATAACGACAAAACCATCGCATCTTTAGCTGCGAAAAGAAACAGGCTGTTTGGCAGATTTAGCGAATGATGACTCGCGAACATCAAGTAAGAGTGATCCTCGTGTGCCATCAATAAAACTCAGTTGCCGTGCAGCACACGTAGCTAGGAGGTCTCAGATCAACGAAAGAATTATATTTACGGCCTAATTAGCCCTATTTGGCCTGGGATTCTTGGAAGCTTTCCAGGCCCGGTGGGGTCACTTAACCCCTTCTCTCCCTGTAACTGTTTTCTCACCCCGGGCTCGGGAACACAATCTAACCGCACTATACTCTTAACACACCCCTCGCTGCTAGAAATAGACCCTTGTTATAGCCATTTCGTCTTTAGGAGTTGCCAAAGTTTCGATAAAACTCCTCTAAAAGTATATATGTCCGCGTGGAAATAACGTCTGTTGAAAATGGTCCTCACATAAACGTGTAAGCTTGGGTTTCATTATACTGTTCACTTATGTATTTGCGTTTTCAGTGCTTGTGTCTAATTGACTCCACTGAGCCGCCGATCCACTTTTGTCAGTTTGAAGGAACGGTAAGTAGTATATAAAGAGCAAATTGGACCGGATTGACCTACTTATTTGTTCCCCCGGGTAAAATTTAAGGGGTCTCAAGGTCATCTGGCGATCACGTGATCAAAGCATGTACTGACCTGTCTAGGGCTATAGTTCCGGGACAATAGATAGCCTTTGCAGGTCAAAAATAGTTCCATGTATTCCTCCGCGGTGATGCGGTCTGGTGATGATGTGGTCTGCCTCCGCGGGCAGAAAAGTAGTCCCACGGAATGTACACCCTTGTACTTGGTCTGTGGGCTGATTTCATTGGCTCTCTCTATTTTACTATAGTGCTCTCGCATTCTAACATTGATGGGTTACATTTTGGCCCCATCCTACACCACTGATTTCAGTTTGACTGAATCTCCAGATGCATTATGAATAAAACACACAAGACAGGGTTTTTTGGTGAGATCTTTTTTTATTCAGTAACAACAACAACGTGAGAACAACCATGTGAAAATTGAAGCCCAGAACAGGGGGTGCCTTATCAAAGGCGGTTGGTACCCATACAATTATTGAACCTATATGCAACAGTTAATTCGGTGCAATATCATCAGTACTCATAGAACATATATATCAAAGGCGTTTGGTACCCATACAAATTGAATTATAGAACAGTTCCTTAGTCCAGTGGAATATTCGCAGTGTTCGTATTTATCACTCTAAATGTCAAGATAGGTTGTAGTCACACCATCGGGCAGGACTTTGCGCTTGGGGTAAAAGTATGTGAAGGCGTCCCGTTCCTGGGTATACGAGCGCATCTGGTGGTCGATGATACGGAAACCTCGGTTAGTGCCACTCGCACTGGCCTGGCTCTGGAGGACATTCAGGTACAGAGCCTTGCTGATGTTAGAGTCGCGTCGACTCACCCCCTTACAACTGAATTTATCATCACCGTCACAAAAGTAAGTTTTCGAACACAGGGCGATCATGGCATCACCGCTCCACTCTAGTTTAAACAGGCCGGGTGTCCGCTTGTCGTAGGTGTAGTGATCGCGTCGGGGTAGCCACTGGTCCCGTTCCGCCTCATATTGTGCACGTAATTCTGGTTTGACGAGTGACTCCCAGTCCGGGTTGGAAACGGCCATGTATGCTGAGTCGGTATCCATTTCTATCAATTGCCAGTCTGATTGGTGGAAATACACGCCCATGAAATCGTATATGAATTCCAGCATTCGCAGTTTGGCCAGCTGGTACACCATACATCCTATTTGGAGCGGCAGGTTATAGGTGATGGTCTTTTTGGCTGACGTCACTTCGTAGGTGGTGTCGTCAATCATCTCCATGTGTCGGTATAGCGGCGAATTCACTTTTTTGCGGGCTTGTTTCGTGGTACAAATGTTCACGGTCACGTGACGGTCCTGGTTCGTTACCGTTTTTCCATATCCGCTGTTCCCAAGTAATTTCATCGTTTCCCCGATGATGGCTTTGCTGGGGTCGGCGTCTCCTTAGCGACGGGCGGTAGTCACGTCGTTCGCGAACTTCTCAAAACAAGCCTG